>JAQGAA010000663.1:0-20435 GCA_034696425.1 Isotoma viridis
ACTTTTGTGAATCAAAATTAAACTTTAAAAAACATAAACACTATTTTATATGGGCACCTAAACTACTTTTGCATCTTCCATCCGGGCGCATAGACTGTGTATGCATCTTTTATCCGGGCACAGCTTTTTTTCCGGGCTCAAAAACTGTCAGTACCGAGAAATCTTGTAGATTTTGTAATTTCTGAGTTAGTTTAAACCATATAAATCATCAAGAATCAACGTATTATAAAAAGGGAACTTTTAGCCAGTTCATCCTATCATCTTAACTTTAAGTCACTCATGGAATCTTCTTGAGTAGTAATAATTATAATTACACACTAAAGTATCATCATGGCAAGTAAATAAGGAAAAAATGTTTAAATGAACTTCTCCAAACACAGAAGAGTAATTACTAATTACTGAGGAATAAATAACCAAGTCCATTGCCATTAACTCATCAAGGAGAAATCAGTGGCTAGGGATTAAAAGCACACACCAGTTGAGTTAAGTAGTATCATCTCATCAAACAATCCCCACCACAAACCAAACCGACTAGACTAAACTAGATTACTATTATTTATGAAACTAATCTCTCTCTCTAAATTGCATATCTAAACAAACCGAGATTTTATCTTTAATAGATGAATTTAATAATAATTAACTTCTAATTCAGACTATACATAAGCATTATATACCAAAGTACTTTATACGTTTATACGAAACATATATAAATATGAAACGTTAGTGCTTACAAGAAATGAGTTAAACAAAAGCTTTCAAAAGCTACAGCAAATTATTATTATTATAGTGATTATGATATACATCAAGATAACTATATAATAATCCATTTAATAGTTTCTATTCTTTCTATTATTATACACAAACATTGTCTTGAATATATTTTATACGCATCTAATTAATGCATATAATAAATACTCTCATTCATAACTATATTTATACCTAACTACTAGACTCATTAACTTATTTCTATCAGTAAGTTTGTGTGTATTGTATTTTAATTGCTTATTTATATATTATCATAATCCTGATATTTAGAATATTAATTATTATTAATAGCTTAGGTGATTAAACCTAGTTTCGCCAGAATTAATTGGAGAATACAATAATAAATACAATTTGTGCCGGTTTGGCAAAGGTTATTTTTTGCGAAAAAACGGGCGTTCGAAAACAGTGATACAAATGCTGGTTTCCTGGTCATTTTGGCGATTTATACAAAACTACAATAATTAAAAATACAGTTTTTTTTCTTTGTTTTTTTTCATAATGTAATTACTTATTCTGGGTTCGGCATGAGTCTCAAAAATAAGTTTTTGGAGAAGTCATATAAGGTCAACTCAATACCAAACGGAAACGTGAGTTTAGCCACAAACAAGATAAAAAACCCCAGTTTTGTTTTATTTTATATTAAATATGATTTAACCCTAATCTCCTATTCTTATTTAACTCTAACAAGAGTTTGATTTTTAAAAACACACACACAGGTCACAAAAATATTCATTTCCGTGCCAGATATCTTATACATCTTTCACCAAACCTTGATTTCATTTCAACTCTCAACATTTCGTACTTTTTAATATTATTATATTATGCCATTGCAATTTCGGTCGAGACAAAAATCATGCCAACAACCGCCATCACACACCAAAACTACAGCAGCGACCGGAAGTCTATACACACATATTCTAATTTTATTTCAATATCACCCGTACTTCATTTTTTATTAAATATTATTATTATTAAGTCTTTCATTCTTACAATACAATAAATTATCTATAACTTTTATATTTTTCCTTTGGGGAATGATTTAAATATTAAATTCCCAAATTCCCTATAGGAATGAATGTGTGCACATCATGAATCAACTAAACTAGTAACTATACATTCTACACACGCCAATTTAAACGTCTAGAAGCCTTTAATCATTTTATTAGAATTTAAAAACTAAAATATCGTCCCATCATCATCACACGCCATAAAAGTAAAAATTGTATTACTTTTTATACCCAGAATGGCTTTTCTTTTGTGTATTTTATTTCTAACTGAAAGTAGTCTGATTGAGTAAGTAATGCAAATAAAGTGCAAATACTGCATAGCGAATATTGACTTAAGGTAAATCTATAAACCACTCTTAAAACCACAACTACCGTCAGTCAATGTCAAATATAGGTAGACTAAACCACAAAATACTGAATTATGGGCCATTTGTAAACTCTGTCTGTGAGGAACCATGTGGGTCAAACTCTCTAAGAACTTAAAACTAAAAAGCTAAATGTGACTTTATGCCATCTCCAAAAGTCGATGATCAAAATAATTTCTCATCCTACAATTCTCGACGGTTTAAGTGACTTCCTTTGCCTTTATGTCACTTAATTACCTATAAAGTTACTTAGAGCATGTCTTTCCATATAATAAATCCATATTTAATATAGTTGTATTTTGAATACTTGTATTTGCACACGATCAACAACTAGACGAAATGCACAAATAATTATAATTAAGACTTGAGCCAATAATAATATTATTATTCAACCAACCTAAAAAACAAAATGATAAAGCCATCAGACCATCATAACAACTTGACTAAAAAAATGCTACAAATTATTCGGGAACATTGTTATTACTCATTCACATGTGGAACACACTAGACAATATAAAATACCATAATAATAATAATATAACATATCATAAATTCCTCACAGCAAGATCCAGTTACGTATTGAAAATCCTAACAAAACCCAAACCACAATTACCCTAATCCCTAATCCTCATTCTAATCATTATAATAGTAATAATAAATGTGTACAAAATGCTTGTGTGTATTGAATACAAAGCCAAGTTTAACTAGTGTGTGTGTGTAGAATGTCTATTTAGTATTTTTGTAACAAAACAATTCTAAATTCCTTTCTTCCATCATGCACACATTTATCTATCCATTAAATTAATCCAACCAACATAATCATCATCAACATGAAATATTATATCTATCTCGAAATACAAACCTAGTTCGCCCTTCATTTTTCCTATTATTTATATCATATGTATTTTTTATTATTATAATTCACAGAATTTCAGAATCTATAACGGAATGATTATTTTTCTATTCAATACAAATTTCTTCCACCACAAGTACTACAAAAACACTACTACTACAACAGTTTAATGAATGAGTAAGCAGGAACTATTACTAATACTTGCAAATATATAAACCGCCTAAAACCGCGCTTAGCAATGGGTGTTCTAGCAGATTTAGTGTAAATGGCCTAGATCATGGCCCTGAAAGGGTGGTCTGAATCTGAGTTGGGCCATTACAATTACAAATCAGATCTCTTTTGACCTCGGAATTCGGAACCTTATATCTGATATTAGATTTCAAAAACGTTAACCCTTTCGAAAGTTAGAGCACCAATAACAGACAAACAACAGAAAGACTTGTGGAATCTCATTTGGGTTTCACCATTAATATTTGGTCAATTTTTTAATACTATTTTATTATACACACTGACATGCATATAAAGAACAATAGATACACCTGCATTCCATTCCCCACCACATACATGCATAATAATATAAAACTCTTCTTGTCATGACATGACTTACTTTAAATAGAACAATTTATCTATAATATGTAATAAACCCTACCTAAACCCTCTTTCCTCTTGTGTGTGTAACACGCACCCAGATGACCCAAGGATACCTTATATATAGCAATAGGCATTTTTAGTCTCCGTTTACAGTTCGCTTTGGTAAAAGCACGGACAAAAATAACATATCTCGAACCACTGGAATTTGCTTCCATAAGATTCATTCATCCCCAAGGGTTCCCTTCATGATTGAACGACGATAAGCGACAACCCTCATCAAATTAAAACACTCGTGGAAATTGAACTCTCAACTATAGCCAGTGTAACTTCATTAAGACATTATATTACTAGGCTAGACGACTTTACATTTTCCAGGATGAACTTGATAATTAGCTTTGAGTAGATTGTTCTTAACATTTTAATGGAAAAGTATGAAAAGTTAAGACGAAAAGGAAATGCCATTCGAAAGTTAAAAACAAAATAGATACGCACTAACAAAACTTCATTTTGTATAAACTACCCTGGTATCAAAGGATTTTACTTTAATTAATCTTTAATAATTACCTGGTAAGTTTAATTTTGCTTTTGATTATGAGATGACTAGAACAGTATCAGCTACTTTATTCTTAATTAGTCAAGGAATAATAGTTGCTTTTCGTTACACATAAATAAAGGAAGGCAAACATTCAAAGTAGGGAAAAACAAAAGGATATTCTTCTAGTTTTTAATCCATTTGATGCCTACACACACTTGAGTCTTTCTTTTAGGGACCATTCATTAATCATGTGCTTCTTATTGAATGAAGATATTAGAGAAACGTTAACGTGAGCTTAAAATGCTTAAAGCTTTGGGAAGCGCTTCGCCAGCCATGGTCACTGGGTGACACTACGCTTTTACAGGACAAACAACAAGTAGTGTCAATCCGTGCATTCTCGTCTACCCTTACCCGACTGAGTACCTCTGTGACCCTCTGCTCATTTCTATTTCAAAGGTTTCCAAACAAAAGTTCAAGCATTTAATTAATGGAATTCCTAACCACTCCGACTTTTCTTTAATAATGAATTATAAATGTCTTAATTCTTTTCAGAATGAATAGCATCTTAAATTTAAATCTTAAATACACCTTCATTTCTCAAGCTTTCAAAGCAAACAAAAATAAAACAAAGGAACAATATAAGTCTAAAATTGTCCAAACTAGAAACAAGTGCACAAATTCAGACTCATTACTCTAAATCATACCCCAAAAACCCACGTTCATAAAAAGCAATTAACACTAATCAGTCTACAAATATCTAAAACAAAAGAATTTAAATATTTAAATTTTATTACAAAACTACTAAAAAATAATCTAAATCCCAAAAGTTTTCTACCTCTACGAGTACCACCTACTTTTTATTTTACTCCTGATTAATTCCTCTTCTCTTCCAACATTAGACCAAAAGTAGTTTTAGTAATAATATAATCATGCCTGCAGTATCCTTGAGATTGGTTCACGCGATTAAGTCATAAATGAAATGAGCATTTTGTCCCAAAATACAGACCATGAACTCTTTTAGTCCTTACTACTTACTAGTACTTGTATAATATTATTATTACAAACTACTTCACTACAACTCAAGTCATTCAAAAGTTTCGCAAGTGAATAGTTAACAACTGCATACATTTTCTCGTATCATTATTATAATGACATTTATGTCCTTTTGCACATGAAAATCTCATTGAAAAATACCGGATTTGGATTCCACTTCCATTCAATCATTTTAACTTTTAAGTCTTCAAAAAACCTTTAAGAGGACTAGAGAGTACATGACAAGCTTTATTATTACTTGACTTCTTTGAAGAAATGTAATATTCCGTTACTTCTACTTATGTCGTTACTTTGTATAGTGAGTAGTGTACACTACTCAATCAAAGCCTTTCATAAATGTCTAATTTTGTGTAGTTTTTGGCTTTGGCCAAAAATTGAGCACACTAATACTAAAGCCTAACCTTTGTACTCTACAAAACTAACATATATTTTAAGATATGACCAGCTTAGCTTCATTTTTATCAAACCCAAGAAACACAAAATATTACTTAACGACTTATAGCTCTTTCAAGAAGAACCACACGAGTTCATTAGCCACTTTTTTATACTTCATTTAACAAACTTTAGAAAATTCTATTGGAACTAGTCATCATCATCATAATGTGTAGGAATCGTTCACTAATCACGTACTGAAGTGTTTCTTAAAATCTAGATTGACATTTGTCAACTAGGTATGTATATGAAGGGGTCATCAATAGTTTCAATAGAGTTAGAAACCGTCCATCTGCGCTAGCCAAAGTCTCTCATTGAGTTCTAACAAAGAATCCCGTAAGGACATTTTAGTAGAAGAGGAAGAGGCAGGAGCGCTCTCAAAAAACGCGTCCGGAAATTTCTTATAAATGTCAAACACGTGATTAATGAACAAACCTAACCTCACCTAGATTTAAGACTGACAGCAAAATGCAAAGACCGCTAATAAGTCGTTTTGCATTAAAAACGCGAGATCAAAGTTGTTTTTACAACTAAAACTGGCTAATAAAAAATCCCAAATCACATACACATACCATCATATTATAGCAAATAAGGTAAAATTCAACTCACCTCTTCTGATCCTTGTCATTAGCCCTTGTATTTGGAGTGTATTGCCGAAGCACACTTGTGATGTAAACATTGAGCCAAATTAGGGAAATAACTATGACGACGAGTACAGTTCTTGTGCTTTTGTTACAACGATACATGAATATGCTGGCCATTGGGGCATCAAATACAACATCTCCTAGATTACGATCACAATCCTTGTACAATTTTTCCTCAGTTTGATTAATACACAATATATTAACGGTGATGACGATGAGGATGAGGAAAGTCAAAATTATTTACTTTTATTATACATTTCTATTATCTTCAACAAGGATGTAATCAACTTATAAAAACAGCCTGTTTGGCTTATTTTAAATCACGTAATATCAATAAAAACGCTTCAAGCGTCATTTAAATAAAACGACTAGTCGGATTTGGTTCCAAACTATGAAGCAAATTAGATCACGATCAAAATATATAAACTAATTGGACTCGGAAGTTTGCAATTAATTGCATAGTTTTATATTTTCTTGTGCAAATTTTAATTTTATAATCACTTGAAAATTCCTTCTTTCTCGTTCACAACTAAGTACTAAATTCTTCTTAGACTTCATCCCTTAATAAATTATTAATTAACTTTAATACTGTTTCTTTTGTTGTAATAAATGAATAAACCCTATGATGTAGTTTTACACTGTTTTCCCAATTTAGTAGCATAGTCGTATTACAAAGTAGTACTGGAAGTTGTAGTGCTTTTAGTAGTATGTGAACAATTTCACAAAAGCTCTCTCCTCAAGGTCCATCATCCAGGGATGAGTATTGACATTACCACTTCAAAAATCGCTGCATGTACCGGACTGGAGAAGAATTCAGAGTCTGAAACAAAATAATGACACACGGTTGATTATTAGTATTATCAACAAATTGCATTATCACAATCAAGTGTGTTCGTAAATCATGTCAAATTTGTGACATAGCAGAGGTAGCAAAGATTGAGTTTTCGAAAATTATTTTGTGTACTTTTAAACTTGTGACTTCGGAGGGTGCAGAGGGATCTTAAGGGCACGTAGTGCCAGTAGTGGAGTTATGCAGAAGGGCTTTTGAAAGTCATCAAACTCCCTTTCAAACTCACATAATTTATATATGAATGATCACCAATCTGAAGGACATTCAGAATAAACGTGGTTATAGACATATTACTTTAACTTAACATAAATAGATGCATATTATTATACTCATATATTGTTCTTCCATTTCACTTCTCTTCATTTAATCTTTGATACTCTTCAAGATACCAACGCAAGTTTGAAATTAATCCTATATATCTGAATAAACATTAGTAAAACAAATATGCAATAACCAACATACCCAATTTCAACATTTGGGTGATAAAGAAAGATACAGCAAATTTTGATAAGTTATTGCTTGCTTCATATTATATGAAGCCATGATAAGGAGTAATAAAATAACCCACCTATGAACCACATCTAATATCTGAACATATTAGAGTTTTAGATTAGAAATAGAATGCATAACGAGAACGACCATGCCAACATGACCACTACTGATACTGACTTGACTGTACAGTGTAATCATTCTTATTTTGTATGGATATTCATCATTAAAAACTGTTCTCAGTAAACTGATTCTTTATCAGTTTACAAATATTATTGCACATTTCTATTTTATCATCTCTTTCGAAGGAAAAAAAGATTCTTGGTAATAGAAGATTGCAGTAGGTACATTTTGTTATGTTATACCAAGCGATTACATACAAGTTGGAACCCCATTGGACAAAAAGTTGCAGAAGTAGCTTCCATATCTATTCCATTTCCAGAAACCTTAATCCAACCCAAACCAGTAAAAATAAATCCATTTATATTCCATAAATCTTGTATGTTATCTCAAAACAATTAAACTGATAAACCCAACACCAACCAACAACCCACACACAACCTTAAATATCTCTAATGGTTCCCCCCTCCTCTCATTTAATTTTAATTTTATTACTACATATAGCAAGTAATTATTTAGAAAAAACAAATTAGAAAAATGCTTTATCTCATGATAAAATCCAGATTAGTTCATGTTCCATGAAAAATAAAACTGGCTCTTATTTACTCATATATTAAGTTGCACTGCAATATTAAACTAACTAAATATAAAATAAGTATTGTGCATTCTTCTGTCGTTAAAAAAATGATTAAAAGGAAACTCTTCTGCTAACTGAGCTTTTGCAAAACTGCAAAAGTTATGTGAGATTTATTTCCCAAAGTTTCCCAACATAATTTATTAAACTCGGCTTTTTTACCCAATGTTTCCCTATTCCTGGCCATAATAATAATCTAACATAAAGTTAGTTAGTTTAGTAGTAGTAGTGGTATTTCCCATCATCCCCCCCTCCAACTCCTGAACAACTGATTATATTACATTACTTTTTTCTCTCTTGCTTTTAAAAGTAGTGTCAGCAATAGAATATAAAAAAGCAGTTAGGAATAATAATATTATTGGAACATGGGATAATATCCACTAGAGCAAGTAATAAATAATTTTTTATACATGTCAAATTAAGTACATCTAACCCTTAAGCTACGTAGAGAAATCCAGTTTTGCAGTAAAAGCAAATAAGAGATGCATATATAACTATATATATAATACCAGAGTTACATGGACATCTACTCCTCCCACTCAAACAAAGACCAATCTCACAATTATATTATATTCTCACATGCATAACTTTGCTAATTGCGAGATAACGAAATTAATATAATTGTAACTCATCAAAATGCAACCATTGCATTGTGTTCTTGGTAATGTAAGTAATGTTGTTATATTATTTTATATAGCCTGAGATTTCTCTTTGAGTGACTTGAATAACTTGCTGTGTGTGTACATTCACATTACTTATATTACAATTACATGCGTCCCTCTACTTGATAATAATTCAAAATTGTAGTGAACATTGTCACCATTGTTTTACAAGTAGATAATATTTTACGGTATAATGTATACAGTAGATTCACTACTGACCACTTGCCTCTCTGGATGGGAGATTGGCAATTAACTTAATTAATTGATTTGAATCCTACTTTCCTTCTGTTTGATGAATGTAATAAAACCCATTATGTTCCATTCATTCCTACGTAAATAGATAGAGACAAGGAAAAATGATCAAAACATCAATCGGGTGAAACCCTATAAATAATCCATACAGCCATTCCCAGACTTATCATCAACATTCCAATTTAAACTACTATTCCATCCATGAGCTACCAAATGAATTTAAAATTTCATTTCAAAATCAATTTAAAATCCAGTACACAATTTCTAATCAAATCTAATTCAAAATAATTATCTTTCATTTCCTTGAGGATGTGACAGTTCATAATTAACCTAGCTCTGTGTTAACACTTAATTATCCAAACTTTTCCAGCTCACGCATTAATTACTCTCTATTTCTCTTTACGTCTTTGCATCCATACCGACGATGCCATGCCATGTCAGCTTGAAGCAAATAAAAAAAAACTTTTTGCAATTTTCTCAACAACGCTCCTTTTTTCCTCTCAAGCTTTGCATCCCATCCAAGCCCAAAGTAAAACCCAATCTTCCATAATAAAAAACTTAACTACAAAAAGACTCCAAGAAGACTATCCAACCCTATAAATTCCAACTCTCACAGCCCCTAAGTCAGTTACAATCTTTTATAGTATTAGCAAAGTCAGTCTAGTTTTTTATTGTTATAATAAAAAGGAGATTGAGAACTATACAAATTACTCGCACTCGCATGTAAATCTCTTTTTCTTTTTCCTAATTATTATTACTCAAGAACATAGCAACTTAGCCAAGACACACATAGCAACCTTGCCGACACTGATGATTTTTTTACCCTCGTTAAAACAACCAAACCAACCTTGATAATAGGAATAAATACAAAACCTATTGGTTTCACTCCGACATCATCATCACAAGATCATATAACTTCACGTCAACTTTTCTTCCCTTCCAAGTTCTATCTAAAAAATAACCCTGTACACTTTTACACCCTACCGGGACATCAATTAAAGAAGTCAAATTCTAAAAATCCAAATCTAATAAATTTTATCCCCTTTCTTTTCCCACTAAAAAAATCCCATTTTCCTTGTTCTACATACACACACACACATCCTTTCATCCTTCGCATTACGTAATAATAATCTTAATAATAGCTGTCTTCTACTAAACCTTCTTCTATAATAGCTCATAAAAACTTGCACTAAAATATATAATACCTACATTCTTAAATACATTAGAATATTATTGGCCTTGAAGTTTTCTCAGTAAAACTGTGACAGCTGGTTGTATACAAGAACTTCAAGTTTTATTTTGCAAAAGAATATAAAAAAAGTTACCCTAACTAAGTAAAAGTAAGAAGAGGTAACAAGTATAATGGTGGAAGTAGTCAGTAGTGGTCTTGCTATTATTATTGGTAGAGGTAGTGTAGTTGTAGACGAACAGACAACAACTTTTTTTTGCCCAACGCAACAAACAACAATTATTTTATACAAACCCTAAAGATAAGAAACTCTGCAAACTTTGCAATAATATCATAAGAAGTAGTGAACTTTGTTTCATTGCTTCTGGGTTTTTGGCTATGCCTTGCACTAGGAGATACACATAAATATAAATAAGCTTAGATGCTGATGAGATGACTTTCAACTTTGTAGTTTTTTATAGTTTTTGTATATTATAAAGGAAGAAAGTATATAAAGGAAAGAAATAAATTCTTTAATCCAACCTGCTAAAATAAAAATGTACTTTTCCAGAACTTAACTAATGCACTTAAAGCATTTTGGCAGATTTTGTTTCCAGCCTTAGGCACAAACTCAATTTAATACAAGTCCATCAACATTCTAATGTCATCGCATCATCAAAATCATCATCGTCATAATCTTTTAGCCTCAACCGCAGCTAATACTTTCAATTTTAAATTCATTATTATTATACAGGAACAGGAGTAAAGCTATACGAGAGATATAATCAAAATATATAGTATAAGGGATTGCTCATGAATAATGTTCGCAAAAGAAGATGATATTTAATGGTTTGGGTTCGCAAGTCTTCTATAACGGGAGATTAGAGAGTCAGTGGGGGTAACAGCTTCCCCTGAGCTTGAAGGGTGAACCAAACACACCGATGGTTCATAGGTCGCAAAGCGTCTCAAACAAAGCGCCCAGAAATTTCACCCTTCTTAGACCAAATCATATATAATATTTAATTTTAATTGCGTGACATACTTTATGAATAGTAGCAACACATCTTTCTTTGTGGCCAGTTTTTTTAACTAGATAAAATGTAGGTCTTTCAAGATTTTAATATTCATTGAGTGTATATTTTTAAATCTTATTCAAGATTGAAACATTCTATTGACCGACTTCGACTAATATCTAATCACTTCAATTGGTCAACCTAAACACTCACTAGCGTCATCATCTCATTATAAATTGATTCAATTCTCTTTAGAATCATTCCATTGAACACGCCCATTTAGATTTAGTTTTGTGAAAGATTTATTAATACACTAAGAAAATTAGTTGACCGTAGCGTTATTCGGACTATTTAAGAACTTTTCAAAATACCTTAGGTTATCACAACTTAAAATTAAATCATTCCAGAACATGAGCATAACTGAAAAGTTTCCAGTTAAGTTATATAAGTAGCACAAGTTGATTCTCAAACTGTCAATTATTGTTAGAAATATTAATTAGCCGAGTAGCAAATGAAGATGATTTGCCAGACGTATTACATGTTCTCGTATTTAAATTTTAAATTATTATGAAATTATGCCACTCGTACTCGTAGCTACACTACTACTTCTTATTTCATAGCTGAAAATCTTAAATATGAAAAAGAGAGTAATGTTCAAAGTTCATATTATTATTTAGTCTATTCATAAATAATGCAATGTAACTGAGGATTCTTTGAGGATAGAATACACAAACACAACTTTGCTGTCTCAACACACCCTTCCTTCGGTCCCCACTGATCCCTATTCCCGATTCCCTTCAGGTCAGAAGCATCATTGTGGCTTAATCACTAATCAACTAATATTTTAACCCTTAATAACATTTTTATAAATAAAACTTTAACTATAAAATTCCCACTTTATTAAAAAACTCAACTTAAACTTCGTATCCTTATGTGAATTCCGGACGGTGCAGACCAATATTAATTCATTAGTGCCAACTACTCCTGTACTAATTAATTACTTACATACTACCTTGAGCAACTTGAGTTTCAGCCTTCAAAACCTTTTAACATATAAATGGCAGATGTACGTGACTTATGGTTTCTCATAATACCTTACCACCACCAGTGCTATCACATTCTTAAGCATCAACCCAGATACAGCGACCGAATGAAGATGAACACAAGAGTCAATTCTTGAATAATTATCAAGTCTTATGCAAACCTTCCATTTGCCGTACTTACACTCGTAACTAAAATTTAAAATTAATTCTATTCCACCTTCCTCTTCGACACTAAATCTTTACCATTAAATATATAAAACGTAAAAGGTTCTCTCTATTTTGCAACTTTTTGATTTCAAATTAGCAAGTTAGCTGCAATGCTGCATGTGTGCAATTAAAAGATGCTTGAATTGTAAAAGTAATCAAATTATCATATTTTCAAAGCCTTCTCCTCCTATTCCAATACATGCATTTCTCAGAACTACATTATCAACACTTCGACACTTGTAGCATAATCCTAATAGTAAAAATCATGACAAGTTCGTATTCAATATTCATTCATTGACACGATTGACACACATCATGACACCAGCAACCACATAATACGCACACTAACTACTTTACCGTATTTTACATTTTAGAGCCCCTATTCCCAAATTTATCCTCCACTTTTGATAACTACTAACTATCCCAAAGGCAAAATAAGATGAGGTTTTTAAAACAATTAACCCGTTTTCAGGATTGCACCAAAACCACTGTATTTTGCATACATACTTTCTTTAGTATTTACAACCTAACATTTTAAGTAACAACAAGAGAAGTTTTGATTATGTGATTGAATTTTTATTATTAAAATAGCAAAATCCTACTAATATAACCTCTAAATAAACCGCAAAACGACAAAGCTCTTTCACTTAATTTGTAATATTAAATGCTCATAGGGTTCTAAAACAGGGAAATACAGTACGTTACATAATATTCATAATTAAAACCGTATGTTAAACCAAATAAATAACTAATAAAACTATACCCCAAACAAAATAAACTTAATTTAATACTATTGATACACTTGCGTTTGCAAACTATAATTATTTGCTCTGTAAATATTTAAACTAACATGAATATTTAACTTTTCACTGAAACCTCATTTGCACAATGGCAATATAATATACAAAATAATAATTCAATCCCCGTTATCAGTGTAAAACCCCACACGGCTTACCATATTTTACATCCTATAATCCTTGGGCGGAAATAATATTAATATTTTATTTAACACTTATATTAAGTAGGTCCTAACTAAATGCATTACAATGAAATCACAAATATCCTAGAATTAGATAAATTTTTTGTTCTCCAACTCCAATATTAATCATTGACTGTCCGGTTGGCTTGATTGTTGTAAGAAACTACCCGAATTTTGAACATTAGAATTATGGATCATTAACTGAGAGTTGATTTCAAACCAACTTCATTAATATTATTTTAGGTTCATTTATTATAAGAGAAAACAGTTTTTTAGCAGAAAATTTAGCTTGAAAAAAGTTGAACGAAAGTTTTCATGTAAGCACGAATGTTTTGGATGTTTGAAGTTTGAGGTGAATTAGTTATTATCATGAAGGATTTTAAATTCCAAGGTCGGTATCATAATAATTAATATCATAATAAATAATAATATAGGGTCATATAATCTATAAGCAGATGATAAATGTTTTCAACTCATTACGAGGAACACTAGGACAAGGATGTGCATGAGGCATGAGTGTGTATTAATAAAATGAAAGAAAGAAACAAAGCTGCGATCACAAGAACTGCATTCATGATTATTTACGTTATATTTCTATGTTCAATCTTGAATAATATTTTTAAAGGACAATTCTTACGTTCTCGCCAGATTTAAGAAATATTTAGTTTTTAGTATAATATAGTCTTTTTAAATTCTTTAAAGGACAAGCGTTTTATGAAGTACAGTAACCTGGCCTACCTGGCGGTGGTGGTGGTTTCTGGTTTATGCTTTCAAATAACTTTTACATAATCCAGTAAGAACTCAAAGAAGACTCTAAAAGTTTTCTTTCAAGTGGAAGTTCAAACAAAGGTCAAAGTAGTACTTAAGTGCGTAAAAAAGAAAATCCTTGGTTATAAAAGACCAATTAGTGTAATTATTCTTGAGTGCAAAAACAAAACACTTTCCATCACAACTATACGTAACAGTCAGTATTTTAAAGTCTGCTAAATCTCACCCGGCCTACTCAATTTCGAGCAAAGTGCAAAAAGCGATAAATACCAAATAAGTAATAGAAAAAACCGTTCAATTTATATTATTCTTGTAGCATTTTATGTATATGATTAATATGATGTACTAGCTGTAGGCCTTTTGTAATTAACTGTTAGGCAAAGTTGATTTGCCCTACAGCATTTAGTTTGTTTAAGCTGGGCCAGGTCAACCAAGCAGTATTTGGGGACTGCAGGTTCAGAACACCATGACACGACACAAACCGGGTAAACCGGAGGAACCCTTGGCCACTCTAAGTATGCACAAACCCTGGCATTTCAATTTTAATTGCCAAATTCCCTTAGTTAAAAAGAGTTATCTTTTGCTCAAGTATTAAAATTATGCTTAGAGTGTAATTCTGAATTACACAGAAACTAATAAAAATTAAAAGCAAATTTATCTCTTCTCTGACTCATCTTTCTTTGAAACCTTTTGAATAATAATTTATGTTAATTTTTGACATTGACACTACTACCTACTTACTACATAGAGACTAAACATAAGCTACAAGTGGTAATAAAATCCAATGTTGTTTTAAAATTTAATTTGCATCTCAAGGAATTTCACTTTTCTTCATACTTCGTCGCATCCTTGCATTCCTCATCAGTAATGCATTTTAAACCATTTTTTGTTATTACCTACACTTACAGTAATTTGTTAACATATCATCACTACACTTTACACTTAAGATTAGTGTAAAGCTACTACCACCACCATAGCACCCATCCGTTCCGTCTCGGTCTCATTACATCAATTCAATGCGTATCTCTCTACTCAACATAACGACTATTTTTAAGTGATTTTTCTCTTTTTTATTACTACGCTTAAACATCAAACTCCCAATAATTAAAGTAGCTTTCATGATTTTTAGTTGAAAAAATCTAAAAAAAAAAAAAATAAACTATCCATAAAAACCCTGATTTATTAATTTATTACACTATCTTAACTCTTCCAAAGATTTCATGATCTTTGATCCACATACTTACTTAACTGTTACAAAAAGGAAATAAACGTCCGGTCGGTGGTGGTTTAGTCTGTCGTCTCGAATGTATAATATTACATTCTGAGACTTTTTAAGGTTTCTACAAAAAAAACGCTTAAAAACACAAAAGCGTATAAAACTATATATTATAGCTAATTCCACATTAATCCCGATTACTAGCCAGATATTGTCATACAAAAAAAGCCTTATATACATATTATACTTACTTATACTAACCAATGCTAACAAGATAAGGATGGAATTTTTCAATTAGTTCACATGCTTTCCCTTATTTTCGAGTCAAATCGGATTTACTACTTAAGTACAAATTATCAGAATTATTTAAGTATATCAGATACTTTTAGATATGATGGTTTATTTCCTGCCTATTTGCTGTTTTCTTTTTTGCAATGTTGCTGCTATATACATTTTAAGCATTATCAGCAAAAAGTAAATGCGAATTAGCTAGAATTTGCATTTAATTCTTTTGAGTAGGCTTAAATATATAAATATAAAGGTGAAAAATAAAAATAAATAATAATGCTAATAATATGGATTTTATAATAGTGATTAATAGTCTTATTTAAACATCAAAGGCAGACACTAGCATCATTACTTATTTCTACCAACGCCAACGCTAACTAATACTGTAAACTCTACCCCAAAATTTTTCTTTGATGTATTTGAGGAATTAATTATATTTATGCAAAACGGCAAAAACAGTCAACATTACGTATATTCATAATTCTTGTACAAATATGACAAAAAGCCGTATTATTTAATCACAAGTCAATAACAACTGGCTTTAACTCAAATACAAAATACCATTCCATTATTATCATTAAACTAAATTACTAATTTAAAACTAAATTAGGCCATTAATTAAGTTTATATGTTTGCATTATTGACGTAAAACTAATTAGAAACTTAACATCCGTTTGTTCAATCCAGTTAAATATTAATTATCAAACTTGTTCCTTATTAAAAACGTTTTAATGATATTGGATAACATGACGTGTTTTTAAATACTTATTATACGTCTATTTTTATACATATTTTTATGTACCTACTTTCGCGTCTATTTTTATTCATAATATAAAAACTTCATAATCACAATTAAAAGATCCAACACCACCATACTAATTAATTACCGGAAACCCCTCAACATTTCCTAAATAGTTAATCCTAATTTTAGCTCGATGATGAAAAACCCCTATTTAAATTTGTATTTAGTATAATGTTATCCATAAAAACTTAGCATTTCTTATTGAATCAAATATTTGAAAAAGACTAACCAAACACTATTTTAAATTTATTAAAATAGGATTTCCTATTAAAATGATATTTTATTCATTTATTTAAATATCCTCCCGATTGTAAAAGCAAGTACTCCAAGTACCATTTAATTTCAAAAATATCAGGACACACATCACAAATACACAGTTAAAGGAAATGATTCAAAATTGTTTATTATTGACTCTGTATCAACTATATAATGTTTTTTGTCAACATTTCCTTTTCTATATAACCATTTTGCGAATTGTTATAAACTGACATTAAAAAATCGCTCTTAGTGTAACTTTGTAAGGTTACAGGGAATCAGTTAAAAAGTATTATAAAACAAATGATAATAATTTATGGTATGTGAGATGCAACACTGCTTTATAAAATACTGCTACTACTAAATACACAGAACATAATATCCTTTAGCATAAAAATAATAATTCAGAATCAATGAATGAAATGTGTTTACATTTATTTATGTATTTTTTATGAGTTATAAAGTGCTATGCAATGAAACTTAATCCCGTAATCTATTTCCTAGAAGAATGTCAACAAACTATTCATTCATTTATTGACATGTGCTTTTTTATGTAATACCCTTTGGATATTTTGGCATCTTACCATTAACATAGAAGAAAACACGTTCTCAATAACAACAATTAACTTGTAAAAACAAATCATAAATTTACTTAAAAATGTCCCACTTCTATTAATGTAATGTCGCTTTTTGACTGTGAAATACCTTTTGAAATTAAAAGGGCCTAGCGTAATGGTTCGCCTATATAAATTGTCGAGGGACAAACCTTACGATTCCTTTTGACCTATTACAGTATTTTTTTTAAATTTTAAATTAACTAAAAAATCATTTTGCTATTTCAGTCCTTCCACAAACTTACATCTTTGCTTACTGTGGCTAAAGAGATGAAAATGATTAAAAAAGGACAATTCGTTCTTTGTTTCAACTCAAAAACTTCATATACGAGGACGACATTGACATTTCATTTATTAAAATACATTCGTGATGACTCAACTAATTCTAAAGTTGACATTCATTCCAAAAGCAAAACAGACAGATGACACAAAGATATATACACTTTTACACTCTACACTGCCATATACTCTAACAATAAAATATTGTTATTACTGATTACTTAACAATACAATTGCATACCCAAAAAAGGACCAGTAAGTATGGGTTCACCAGGGTTCAGAAAACAAAATACGTTAAACCCATACTACTTCATAGTCACGATAATCCAAATCAAAAACAGACATACTAACCAGCTTCAAACTTTTAAAACACAACAAAGACAAGGGAACTTTTGGGATAACTTTAAAAACCCATCATGAAAGCCTCATAAAAGTCAAAAGTCCTAGGTTACAAATAAATGTAAAAAACACAAAAGTGGGCAAAAATGTCAAAATAGGATTTCCATACCCTGCCAGTACCTTAGACTAATCAGGGTCAAAATAGTAAATCTAACCAGACTTACCTCCACAGATAATTCTCAATTTCAAAGTATTCTAAATATCTCCCATGCCCAGACCACCCCCACCAACTCTGCCTTTAACTTTTACTTTACACATTATTATACACACACTTGATTATGGATTGATTACTTTTTTATTGGACATGTCACATCCTGACATGACATTAAATCTGAAATCGGACATTTTCCTCTACCTACCTGTCACTTGATCATTTTCTTCTTGAATCCACCCTGGTTTTTTTCCGGTTCTTTTTAGTTTTATCCCAAAATCTGAAATTCTTATTCCAAAAACATTTTCTTCTTGAACCCACCAATGCAATTTCCTTCCCGTCCCGTTGTTGCCCGTGCTATTATGTTTTAATCACAAATCCCTATAAAAATATCATTTTCTTCTTAAATCCATCAATCAACTTCCCGTGTATTTTTAATCCAAAATCCGTATTCCATAAACTGTAAACAAGGTCAAAGGTAGAAAAGTAAGGAAAAGGTTGACACTGCCACAAACAATCAACAATGTCCTGTCACCTGTTCCGGATCACTCACATTAATTATAATCAAAATTATGAAAATTTTTTAAATTGTTTTTTTTGTTTAAAAAAAACCTTCACAAAATTGAATAAGAATAATAATTAACTTTTTTGATCCTTTCCTTTGTAAGGATTCTCACTTTCCCTGCAACTATAATAATACACAATTTTAATAAATTTTGAAATAGAAACTATAGACACTCTCTGTTATTATTCTTATTGAGAGTGGCAGTGTGATGTTGTTGTGTGAATAAGAAGTAGAGTGTGACTTTAGAGCAGAAGAGTGAGACTGTGTGTCTTCCTGTGTAGCCGACTCGAGGTAGAATGAAAGATTTTAGTGGAGAGACTTTTGCTCATATCGATCCTTTTGGCCCAAACAGTGCATATAGTGGCAGTGGTGGATTTTACAAGAGTAATAGTACGTACACTGTAAAAAACAAGGATTTTGCCGCTCCCCTAGTCATTTTGCTAGATACAAAACCAAAAAGAAGGGAAACACTAGCTATTATTCAACTCTCTATGTCTGAAAGGAACGCTTGGAAACAATCTAGACGCTTTACAATGACCTTATGACCCTGTGGATGAAGGATGAGTACGATTTTGTCTTTATTTTTGGACTAAAGCAGAAAATAGTAGTACCTTGTAGGATTTCGTTCAAGGCTTTATTAGTCATACTTTTTAAAATCGGGAATTTCCCTTAATTATCAATGGCTTTGTTTAAATATAAGTTCGAATTGGGTGAAGTGGGTATAAATGATGATTATTTGGCAGAAGGATTCCACTGGGGCTTTTTAATTTTGGGTTGAGTTGTGATAGGATGGGAATTTTGGGGACAGAGAATATAGCTTATCTCAGATGTTTTATTCAGTCTCAGTGAGTCCCACAGTAGGGGTGGGGGAATAAATGAGCCTTGGACCCGTTATGGTTTAGGTTCAAAGGATCATTCAAAAGGTTTCGTCAGAGAGTAGGGAATAGGTCCATTTTCGGGTGAGTTTATGGATTTAGATAACTTTTTAATTTATGTCTTTTGCGAGATCGTTAGGAAGTGAGGATTTTTTTTTTTGAGGAATTGAATGCGATGATTTCTAGAAATTCCATTCCTTTTCTGACGAATCCAACAGCCTCTTTAGAAAAAAAGTAAGTGCAATGAATTTAATTTGCCCATTTTCCTGTTGATGATGCTTCACAATAGTGAACTAATAAAATTGAGCTGTGAAGGGTAACGGTGGCTGCAAAAACAGTGGAGTGGCAAACGCAAGCGTTTTTCTTTTGTATTTTGAGATTGAGAAGTCGTTTCCATTAAACCCGGTAGGAAAATGTAGCTGCATTTTCTTGATGGGTTGTGGGTACTTCCGGTTTGGGCTTAGGGTACTGATGGGAAATATCCGTTTGAAACCCATGTGTTCCCAAATCACCCAAATGAATTTAAAATGTTGATTTGGAATGTTGAGACTATTTATAATT
>JAQGAA010000664.1:0-20432 GCA_034696425.1 Isotoma viridis
TAACGATAAATATTATGCACTCCTACATTTTTTGATGTAGTCGGTATGTAGTTAATGCAAAGGAAATATTCTCCGTAGGTATGACATTAACGTCTTCATATTTTTATTTTAAGGACCTTATTTACATTTACATAGGCCATTGTCCAAATTCCAGTGGTAGGAGCCAACAGAGAGAAAAGTCTTTGTTGATATTAGTTGGTAAGAGTAAACACGTAAAAAATCCAAGTTGGTAATTGAAAGTTTGAAAGTCACCGAGTCTCCAAAGACATTTATATGCTTTTATGAAGTCTGGACAATGATCATTGCTGACAACTTTATGTTTTTGATGTGCAAGAAAGGTGCATCTTCTTTATCTTGTCACACAGACAGCAGTTTAGAGGTTTATTCTCAACATAAAAATGAATTTTAAGTTTTTAAACATAAAAAGTAAGCACGATCAGTGTCTCCAAATTATGTATGACAACAAAAAGGCATGATTTATTTTTTCAGTAGTTTCATCTTATGTAAGTAGTAACAGTGTATAAGAGATTGAAGATTATTATTGTTACTTTTTGATGTGTACTTTGTTGAGAATCTATGATGCCGGGGAATTTCTGAGAAGTTTTTGATAAAGCTGAGTCATTTCATGTAAAATATTAATCCCTGGAGAGATGAAAAAAGCCACAGGAAAAGATATTCCGATGACATGAATATCTCATAATAATACTTTGTAATAATAATGTTTAATAATAATAATAATTTAAATTAAAGAAGAATTTTAACCACCGTTCCTTAAAATTACAAAGAAAAATCCCCAAGCAAATCTATCTGTTCTACTCTTCTTATTAAAATCATGACTTTTTCATTAGTGTAAATGTCCAAGCAAAAATGCTTAAATAATCGAATGCCAGTTTAGGTAATGAAATTATTATTATTATGTAACAAAGTATAATATAATTTCATAACACTACATATCTTTTTCACCTTTAAGTTTTTAGAATATGAATTTGGCTTGTTATAAAATAGCACAAAAAGTTAATAATAATAATAACAAACGGTTGATTTATTTTGTATACCTAATATATAGCGGTGTATTCATTTCGAGAGGTATATTATTTTCATGTATCCTGTTTTGGAAAAAATATTAATTTAAATAGACTTAAGATAAAAGATTTGAAGATTCATGCTATCATTTAAAATTTTCTCATGACCATTTTTAGGAGCAGAACTAATTTATATCTTGACGACGAATCTTCTTCTCATCTGCTCCTTCCTCGTTTGCCATAACTTGCAAAATGTTATAATGACAGCTTTTCATTCAAAGGGAGATGGAACATTGTTAGTTATTAGATCTGCTAATCAGCAAAGACTACCAAATTTGCAAGTCGTAAATAGATAAAATTATCATCGCTCTGTGGATTTACCTGTTTTAATACAAATAGAAACAAAATCCTATTAAAAATTTTCAAATTTTACTTTGTCACATTTTCTATTAAATTGTATAGTGCAAAAATAAATAAAAATGATACATGTGATATTTAGGTATGATATAGTATGAGATGACATACGGATGTAAAATTCAAATACAGAAAGTAGCATTTGCAGTTTTCTCTACAATTTATACGGACGTGTTTCGCTCGATTACAGAAATGGAATTTTAAAATACTGAATTCGTAACGGTAGATTTGACAGAATTCCATTATTGTTAGAATGAATGGATCCCAGATTTGGTCATATCATCTCAGAAGACCGCGAGCATATTGTCAGGTTTACAAATAAAGAATTGATACATGTTGGAACACATGTCTTGAATTTAAATCACAATCATATTAAGTTCTTTTCTTAAATTTTGATATGGATAATACTCAGTGTGCGTCTAACCAATTTTTTTTTCTTTTTGCAAAAGGAAAAAGCTATAAAAGAACAGCTCTTCGTATCCAAGTTGATCAAGTGGATATTTGGATATTCTATCAATAAAAATCTTGACAAAAAATGACATACACAGCGTTTTCAGAAATAGACATGAGATAAGTTGTGGGTGGTTGATTCGATACACGATACACTTGTTTTTTTACGATCACTCACATTTTACTGCGTTTTCTATTCTGTTCATTCACATTTCTAGAAGAAAGCACGTTTCTCAATGTAGATTTTTATTCTGGATTCGATGCCTTTTTCTCAGGATCAGAAGGATTGGCTTTTTTATGAATGTAAGATTTTCCGGCAACCTTTTCTATTTCTACAAGTTGAGTCAAAGGTGTCTTTTATTCCGTTGCATAACCATTCATCACAAACGAACCGGGGTGGAAAGCCTGATTTCTCTTGTACGGAAAGTAAAGAGATGGTCAATGGTGTGGATTTTCTTGATTCTACCACTCAACCCCTCGATTTCATTGTTATTCTTTGCTTGGTACAATAAATTGAGTGAACCACTTCGGTGTTTTCTCACTGAGTCGAGTGTTATGTATGTGCCTTCCTGTTGTTGTTATGTTTTGTAATGATATATATTATTTAAGGGATCATATCTTCTAGCTAAAGAGACGTAAAATATAAATGAAATGAAAGAAAATGCTTGTAAGATCTGTTGTAGTCCTCAAAGCGTCTTGTACTTTCTTACAAAAAATGATGATATGATGACTTGGGGTATTATTCTTGCGGGTATCTTAGCATTGCTTCAGGAGCAACCGCATAAAATTCGAATGTCCATGGTTCCTATTAAGTAAGTTGAGCTCGAATCTTTTAGTCATCTTGGAAGAAATCCTCTTTTCATCGCTTAAGTGATAAACCACTATCAACTTAAGAAAAGGAAGTACTTTAGCATCTCTCGACCCTCATGGACTATATCCAAACGAAAAACCTTTATTTGCTGCATCATACCATGCATGCAATGAATCATATATTTTATATTGGAAAGATTCAATCTTGAGTATAGATTCAAGATTTCTTCTAAGTCCAATCCAAAAAGGATGCTCCTACTTGTGAATGAATCCGTTTAGTGTTTGTGTCATTTTTTATACCGTAAAAGAAGCCCACATTGCAATGCATTTTGAAACGAAGTATAGAATATCTTGGTATTCAAAGATAGAGAAGATATTCTTAGATTAGATAAGAGTTTCTGCATCTCCAGCAGAGACGAGCCTAATTTAATGAAATGTGATTCTTCGTCTCATCTTGTGCGGCAACTCCCTTAAAAAGTATCTTGGGTGGTGTCCATGGTGGGGCTGCGGTGGTACTACTACTACAACTGCAAACTCTCTATAGTATGTAATAAACATTGTGGTACTTGTTCTTGTACATTTATAGCAGTAGTGTTGGTGATATTAACGTGTCCTAATGGATTCGTGAAGCACACCACCCTCCTGCTTCTTCCAGCCACGAAGAAGATCCAAAAATCCAAGAAGATTCAATTCAATTTGTCTTTGTAGATTCGTTAACTGCTTTCCGTGTTCCGTATCTGCCTTCCGAACAAGAGATTGTTTCCATTCTTATACAAAACAGATGCATTGTGTGTGCAGTTTGCATTTATTTGTTGGAGGCGTGAGAATAAGTAGACGCACCTATGTATGTGTATCTGTATGTATTTCTAAACCAAACCCAAGTAAAGCTGTAATTGCACTTGACTACTTCCAGATGTGTTCAATTAGCACGAATATTTACAGCCCTTGACAAAATTACAATAACAAAATAGGCACTACTAAAAAATAGCTATAGGTATTTTAAAAGCATTGAAAATGGCTTAGCACGACCAAACCAAATGCAAATGATGGTTCATGGTCAAAGTAGTATATATCCTCTAAGAAAAATTCTAATTGAATAGAATAACAAAGAAATCCTATTTTTATTTTTTTACCAAGACAAAATTTATTTTCTAAATAGATAAATGATAATAAAATTAAGTACCACCTTCTAAAAAGAAAACCTTTGTCATAAATTGAATTCAAGTAATGGAATGGCTCTAACCAATCTAGAGGTCTTGATTTCTGGATTAGCATTTATGAATTATCACACTAAATGCAAAATCATGTATGTCTTCAGGGAATGATTTAATGTTTTTTTGTAGTTCGTAAATCGTAAATGCATAATGAACTGGATAGAACACAATACGTTTTTATTACTTTTGTAATGTCTGTAACAATCTGTTTTTTGTTTAGACAATAATATGTCATCGCAATAATAATGTGCTAAATAGATGTTTCGTGATCATAGAATGAGTAAAAACTTTTGTACAATTACAAAAGAAATGTTACCGTACCCAAGAAAATAAAATTATCACATGCAAAACAAAACGCCAAGGTGTTTTTTGTAGCTCCTTGAAACGGAAATAAGAATTAGAGTGGTCAACTGTACAACAGTCAGTCATGTTGGTCAACATTACTAAAGAGGAATTGCTTATTTTATTAGATAGTTAAGTACAAGTAAAGATAATTATCTTTGAGGAGTGTGTGCGTCTTTTTGTCTCGTTACCGACTTGATGGTTTTTTCTATTAGTTTTTGTCACGTAATAATATTAAAATAAATTTAAAAATTTAACTATCTAGTTAAGACAGGGTTGTTGAACTTGAACTTTGGCCGTATTTTTAGCACGCGTTCTTGGATTCCATTCCTATGCTACTATACTTATCGAATCGGGTTGTTGGCAGAACATTTCTTCTTACTGACTTCTGTAAACCATTTACAAGAGCTCATAATATGAATGTAAGATTTAAAGTAAAACTCAACAAGGAATATTTTAATGCTTATATTTTGAGAGATTTTATAATTAACTGATTTTCTCATGTTTGATTGAGGTGACTAATTATAAAATGTATATTAAAATAACGAATCAATTTAAATGTAGATTGAAAAAGCAAAAAAGTAATAAAAATTTCACTGATAAATTAAGTGCTTTCGTATACAGTTAGTATTTATTCCTTATAGCTAATCATTTTGAAGTATTACGGATATATATTGTACATATGACTATTTATTACGCTGAAAAAAATTATATTTGAAACTTGAAACAGAACAGAAAGAGTAACAATTAATTCCCATTGGTTTCATTAGCCAAGATGAGAATGGTGTTAGTTTGTATTAAAAATTAGAAAATATATAAAAAACGTGCATTATCGAAAATATCTTTTGACACAAAACACCACAGTAAGCTAGTTTCCTGTTATTAATGATGATGATTCTAAAGAAAGTAAAAATTGAGGTTGCTTGCCATTACTCATAATAAATGAAGACTTTTCACCAAACTCTGTTTCCAATTATTTGATATAATTGAGAATCTTTGCATGGATCAGTTTCATCTGCATGTTGTTGAGTGTTGTGTGAAATTAACGATGACGACCTAATCAAGATGATACTTATTGGGAAAGGTAGTAAGTAGGTACTATCAAGCACATTCTTATAACTCTCAACTAAACCCTTAACAACTTAAGAAGCAGACAGGTGCTAGACAATATATATTGATGAGGTGAGAATGGAAATCGAAATTGAGAGCACCTTTCCTAAATAATAATAATAATGAATCGAACTCACGAATCCAACTTGAATTATAATAACCATGTAAATAATGTATAATGTGAAGTTGCTCTTCACCCATAAAATATAATTCGATGTAGTTTATCTACTACTAAGATAATTCCAATTGTTTGCAATCATCCAGTTTCCTTAATCCTCGATTCTGGTTTTTCTCTTTATAATTTCAATTTAAAGAAAGGAAAAGGAAGGTGGGCTTATACCCATTATTATTTTACCTTAATACTTGTACTTGTAATGGAATATATAGGTGCGCCTTCTGTAAATACTGTGATTGTGAATGAAAACAAGAAAAACAAAACCAGAATGACACGAAGATACTGCTTATTATTTGTGGTAAAACACTTTTTAAGTAGTAGCAAAAGCAAAACTGAAAGTATAAAGTAGGCAAGGATCGACTTATAGCATGTTATTGAGTAATTTCTGTAGGAGTATATTTATTGTCATTTTGTCGATTTCATTGACTGACTTTTGCCCCTGAATGAAATCGAGCTGACATGAGGTAGTGCAGTAGTAGTAAAAATGATCTTGTTATAACCAGCTAGCTCCAATAATTTAGAATAATATTATGCCTAAAAGTTTACAAAAAGCAGGTGTGGGAATTGGGAATTAAGGTTTTTTTTAAAGTGAAACTTTTTTTATATTCATGTCCTCCACCTCCACCCACTTGCCTTTACTTTTTACAACTTAAAAAATGTTTGCTTTTTCAAAAGTGGACCAATTGACCTGTTCAAACTCTATTGTAAAGACATACATAACCCTGACCTTCTCTTTGAGACATTCTTTTCAAAATTTATTGCGTAAAGGAAAAAATAAAAACTTTTTATTATTATGTCGTGGGTCGCTGTTAATGGTTGGTGATATTCTCTCACCTACTTGTAATACTATGTTGGATTATCTATACGTACGGAATTTCTAATCCAAATTATCTTTATTCTGAATGAATGTAATATAGTGAAAGAGAGCAACAGGACGTCCAAACTAAAGGGTCCCAGCAGTAAAAACTCCTAGTATCATCAAAAAATAGTAAATGTTATGGGATTGTAAGCTCAATTTCATGATACTAGTCTACTTGGTCGGCATGCGATGAAACCAGTAATAAAATAATAATAAGCCAAAGGTCAAGTTTATTGTGTGAGATCCTTTGTGGCTTAAATTGTATGGTTTCCTAAATTCTTCACGGAAATGGTTTAAAAATCCTATAATCCTTATATTGAATTTAAGTTACTTCCAGTACCAAATAAAGCTACACGGTATATGCTCCCGTGTTTGTTACCTTATTTTTATTACGTTAATAATAAATGGATCGGTGGACTTGAACTTGCATAGGGTGAAATGTAAATGCCTTCAGGTATTAAATGTGCGTGATAGTAAATACACCTACAATGTCGCGATACAACAACTAGAAATACCTTTCATATCATATTAAGGGTGAACTTGGGCTCATTTACTTTGTATATGATAGAGGAGTAAATGATAATACAAAATGAAACTGAACATGAACACACGGGAGGTTTCTATTTTTATGGACTTCAACCCTTTGAAAAATAAAAGTAATATTATTCAAAAGTTATTATTATATGAATTCTTTCTGTAAAAGTACTCTCTCTACCAAGTATTTGTATTCGGTTGAGCATTAAAACAACGTGTTGCATCGTCACCCACATGGATAACTATTCTTTGAGTTGATAAAATACAAAGTACCAGGTGTGTTGTTCAAACACACTGTTATAAAACTGACTTTTATGATTATTATTATTTTAGCTGGTTCATAGTCATAATATTTCTTGTATGCACTTACTTTCTACCAAAGCCCTTAACTATTTTTGATAGTTTTGTATGCGGTACTTTTCCCTTTATCATAGAAATAATGTTCTCTCTCCGAGAAGAATCTCTCTTGTGGTTATTAAAATTTTAAAATAGACAATACCTTGTTGTAATTGTAAAGTACGATGCGATGTAAAGTTTCCAATGCCACCATATAGAATAGACAGGGGTGGAGTAGTTTACCTGTGCACTTTACTAAAATATAATAGGCATGTCGTCCCATTCTCATCTATGACTTCTCTTGACGCTTTTCTTTTCTAAATTGTTTCATCTTAAAATCTTCTAATAAAAGGGTATTACACAATATGATAATGTACCTGTAAATTCAGGCCAATTGGATGATGTTGGTGGTGGTACTCATTAACTTGAAAACCGACGACAAGACAATTCCCAAATGTAATCTTGTTAGTAAGTGAAAATGGACTTGAGGTTGTAAAACTAATGGAGTGTTGTAGTATTTACTATTGAGTCGTACCAATAACATATTACATGTTCCCTTTGTTAACTCTATATTGACTTTTGTGTTTAGAAGAAGGTGTAATGATTGAAGTTATTTACATTATTTTATGTTTATCTTTAAGAGTTTTGTGAATTCACCGCTACATGTTAAGGATAATGTCCAGAGTATGAATGTCCAAGTAAAGTATTTATATATGGTTGCGGCACGACACAATTACTTTTGATTTCCCTTAAGATTATACACTTGACATTAAAATGGACCGAACCCTTTTAACTTAAAGAAAGTGAATTCCGGCATCCAATTAAAGGATTAGTATACAAATGTTCTTAAACATTAGTTAACTAAAGTCATAAATTTCTCAAATATTATGAATTCTAAAATATTTCTTATGAAATGAAATCATATAATGTGTGTGGGTAAATTGTAGAAAATATTATTATATTGATATTGGCACTGATGACAGGATGCATGATAAATGTACCAAGAATAATAACCTTTATTAAAAAAATAAAAACTGATCTAGTTTTATAGCTAATTTTGTTGTAGAACAAGTATCAATAAGTGCAATGAAAAGAAACGAAATGATAATATTTATTAGTGTTTCGGAATGTTGTTAAACAAATGATTGTTTTTCCTTATTGGTTTTTAAAAGTATAAATGTTCCATTGTGTATAAAGTAAAGCGAAACGGCTTGTTTAGTAAATCAATAGTTTTCTTGTTATTATAAGTTGAAGGTAGTAAATTAAGCCAATTCAGTTTTTGTCAATTGATGAATTCAGCATTATTTTTGTTTTATTAGTATTATTATTGTTTGTATAATATTACACCAATTAAAGAAATTGGAGAAAGTAGAATTCTCTGTTATGACTGACTCATGCCATGAATGTACAGGATGTTTATGTATTACTGCAAAATTGAATTATGTTTAAAATTTAAAAATTAAATATTTGATTAATTGGCGATTTCATTTCAGTGTAATAAAAAATGCTTGTCAAATTGATTGCTAGTGTAAGTTTGGAAGTTTTAGTAAATAAATATTAGTGTTTATAGATTTGCAATTAATGATCTCACTGACTAAAATGGGAGGAACGATAGCTTTGGATCTGGTCCTGCCTTGAATAAAATATCGATTACAAAATTGATAAATAAAACTCCTAATCCATCCCGCATAATTTATACTGATATCAAATTCTAAATAAAAGTGACCCCATTAGATTCATTCAAGCGTGGGTACGTACCTAGATATATTTTTTGTACATGATAAAAATGTAAGAAGAATGAGTTGTATAAAATTTCAGATTGAATTATGCATTTATGCAAAATAGAAAGTGTTTTTACTCTAATACTTTTCTGTATCAAAATTCTTAGAATTAAATCTGAATTATATCAGAGTATGAGTAGCGGTCAGTGTTTAAATCAGTATGTGGTCAGTAGTGTTAAGTGTTTCTGTTTTATCATTTATTATTGTTGTTATTTCTGGCATTGCATTGTATTAGACAAATGTAGTTACTTTAATATTACAATCTAAAATGGTCCCTAAACCAAGGATAATACTTTTATGTATTGTTTTGTGTTTTGATTCATTGTTGAGAAAATTGCTAAATGATTCCAATAATAGATCAGGTACATATATGAGACGGAATTCATAATCAGTCTAGTAGTTAAGCTTCCCTATGTGATACTACTAACTATACATTGTATAACAATGAAAATTATTGATTTACCATTTACACCATTGGATTTGGACATGGGTGGTTACTTTCTGGGTCATTTGTTTTCTTTCAAGGAAGAGTGCGTCCTAAAAGTCCTTAATTACCAGTCTTAGACATTTCAAAACCATAAATAAGGTATATAGTAGTGAGTGCAGTTTTTATAAGTATAATCCATGTGTTTGTTACTGTAAGTGAATTCGAGTGTAAAAGTTTAAGTAAATTTCTAGAGACTTTACATTGTTGTATTTAATGTTTGTGAGCTTGTGGGTGCCTTGTACAAAGGACTCCAGCTGACTTGACTTATGATACTGATACCCAGGACATGAATCTAATAGTTGTTATTTAAAAGTTCTACTAATACTTTAACCCTTATACCTGGACTTGAGTTATTGATTATTATTATGATTTTGGTTGCTTTGTTGCAAGCTTAATTCTTTATTCTGATCAAAAAGTACGTAATTCGGACTCCACCCTTTGCCCATCTCTTCAACCCTTGTAATTAATGAGATCCAGTTTGAGGAAATGACTTGGGATATTTGGATTCCTCCCTCTTGTTATAGGTACATGTTATTTATTTTCTATTTGTTATTCTTAAAGAGATGCGATGAACCAAAAAACCAGCACGTTTCTCAAAAAAGCAACACAGCTTTTTTTAATCATGGTAATGGACGGCTTGCAGTCTTTCGTAAGACTGTCTAGGCTAATGGGCCAATTTTGATTAAGCAGCAGGTTAAATTATTAAGGTGCTTGGGTAAAAGGTATTACCAAGTGACTAATTATTTAATAATTACTATCTTTTGTAATTATCGCATCCTTATGCCTGTACTACATAAAGACTACTTTGCTTTGGGATACATGACACAAATTCCATAAAACTTGAAATATCATAAAATAAACCCTGTTTTAAAAAACCTTTATGAGAAATTCTCAGAATGTTATTAAGGTTTTTGAATATAATTTTAAATTACCTGCAAATATATTATTATGATATTATTCTTATATTGCATCCTATAAACGTCTGTTGTGACCCTTACTTTTGTATCAACAACTCAACACCCCAAAAATTCCAAGTCCGGATACCTTTTATAAATTACTTCCTTTAAAAAATGTAGCCTAACCTCTTCACAGAAAATCATCACGTGTAATGATAGGAATGTCAGGTTGGAAGTTCCTCAAATAATTTTCCAATACTGAACCCTCAACCAAGTAGAAAATCATTTGACAGAAATACCGTTGTAAAGTTCGAGTGGATGAACAAGTGCAATCTATCAAAGTAAATGGATGACATGCCAAGCCAAAAGTTGTACACAAGAAGATGAAGCAATTTTTTTTCTCGATCTCAGATAAAATAAGTTGTTTCAAGTTAATAGAGGGATTTTCCGGGATGGCAGTAAAAGTAAAAGCAAAAACCCGAGAAACCAAAAATAATAGAAAATGCTTCAAAATGAAACACGAGAAAAGTGAAGATTCAGTCAGACAGAGAATTAAGATGAAGTGTTGTTTTTTTTTGTCTACAGTAAGCAATTTAATACAGTAGTAATGGTAGTAAACTAACAGACCAGAAACCAGAAAAGAAATCCCACACGGGAGAGTTATACAGTCCCCGGTGTTATTATTATTATTACAATTTCAAGTTAAAGTCAGAGAGTTCCTTTAGAAAGGATGGATGGATGGATGAATCGACATTCGACATAACACGTTAGATTAGAACACCTAATTATAGAATAACCCGAGGTTTCATCTCACTATATAGGCTACATATAAGTTGTAGTAGTGGAACATCATCTTAGACTTATCTTTAGGTTTGTTCCATCTTCAAAAAGACAAGTATGTATGCAAAAGTAAATAAAATGGAAAAATGCCATATATACACAATCTTAGTATAAAAAGTACGAATACAAGTCTAACTAAGAAATACATATTTTCCTAAGAGATATTTGCCTAAAGTTTTATTTGGTGTGTACAAAATTTTTCATGGTAGACTGAAGAGCACTTTCGTGGAAAAATATTGAATGAATAGTAATATTATTTCATAGAAGAACTCTTATATATACTTACTACTTAATTCTGTATCTTTTAGGTTTTTGAATTTAGGGTAGAAAAAGAGTTGGAATTGGAAGTTGGTAGACTAACAACGGAAGATGATTCTTAGTTTGAAGTGAATTTTTCAAGTTCTTATTCGTCTTCTACTTCCGCAAACATTCCTATTCGGAAATAAGTTCCTTGTTTTATTTCCATCTTTTTTGAGTGAGTTCCAGGAAAAGGCTTATTTAATTTAATTTTTATTGCATCGATCTTATTTTGTTTCGAAGGATCCTAAGAATTTTTCTAAGACAGAAGGTAAAGTTCAAATGGAAAGGGTTACTACACGTGGCACTTATTTGGCATTGCATTTTCCATTTGGAAAGGTTGACTGAACTTTTGACTTATTTAAGTTCTTTGACTATTGACTGTCTGTGCATTCAGTGTCTGGAGCTCAACTGTTGTGATGTGTGATGGAAATTCATGGAATTGCTTTGCCGAAAAGTTTTGTTTGTTGTGTCTCAAAGATATTAGCAAATAGTAATAGGTGTAAGCATTTTGGTACTTTTGTAGACAGCGTGGGATTTTAGGGGAAGGAAGTTGGACGGGAACAAGTAACTTTTGCTTAAAGTTTAGCAAACTTAAGACATGATGGTTGACACGAAGTGTCGAAACAGGATTTCAATGGATTTGTCCAGAATGGAATTGTTGCATTTAGTTTGGGACATGAAGAAGACATCTTAATAAATACAAAGAGTTTGAATTCTTACAAAATTATGTTGTATTTGTCGTATTCTCCTGTTTGTTATATGAACTCAAGTTTAAAGAGACATTTGAAATGGTGCAATGTGTGGGAGGAATAGTTTTATCAACATGGGTGACCCTCCCCCGGCCGGTTAAAAGTTGAGCAAGTTGAAGGTTAGCTTAAATGTTTTAAAAAATGCGTGATGATGACTCTAAAAATTTTTCACATAACTCACATGAGAAGAAACATGAAATGAAAGGTGTGTGTGAAACGAATATAAAATGTAATAAGCATATTTTTCTACACTTTTGTAATTACTTCATTAAAATTTTCCCCTAAATCAATCCCATCTTGAAAGGAATTACATTTAACATATAAATTACAAATTACGACAAGAATGCGTAAAATCGGTTAGTACTCTTAACTCGTTTTAATAGTAAAAATATGTAAATGACTTGCCAATTTCCATTAATCCATACGCAAAAACATAAATAAACCGTAATGATCAAAATATTGGCAGAGCACGCACTTCCGTAAGTTGTAAGTGTGGGTGTGTTTAGATTCCCGTAATCGGTCATAAACCCATGTTTATCAAATCTAAAAAGAAGAAGCTTTCTAGCTCGATAGTATATGCAATAGTTGCATCTTTCTATATTTGCCACTGGTAAGAAAGACATTAAAACATTTTAGGTAAGAGGATCCAATTCGTATAATACTTATATATATACATACATATCCACACCCGTTTGAGAAATTGCTGATGATTATTATGTTATACACAACGAGCTAAAATGCATTAAAGATGAAGATGTTCTTCTTTCTTGCAGAAAAAACTGCATCTTTTTTAGACACTTTAGGTTGGGCTTGAAGTTAACATAGTAGTAGTAGTTTGTGATGGGATGTGATGTTGTAATAATATGTTTCAGGTTAGAAATAATATATGTACCGAATGGAAACACCATGATTCACATATCAGTATTTGTCAGACTACATAATGATTTATGACGGCATTTAGTTCTATTTGGCAATGTCTGCAACTCCTTCTCATAGATTTAGGTGAGTAACTAAAGTTGCAAGTTTTTATAAACTAAAGTTACTTCGAAGATGCATAATAATTGGAGACACACGTGCACTTCTATGAAGTCAATAGGCTTAAGGGAAATCCTAGTTAAGCCGTAAGTTATTGAAGTCGAAGTCTTCAGATAGAATGTTGTTCTCAAGCAATGGCAAAGATGTTCTCAAAGTCAAGTAGACATAGATAGTCTTACAGGAAACTTAGGTGAAGAATCCATAGGGACATAGGAGTTAAAAAAGTATTAGATGAGAGAAGTGGTTTGTTGCAATTCTCTAAGGAAATGTGTTTACCTATTACCTCAAGAGTAGTTATGAAAAGTAAGACTTGAGGAGTAGAGACTTGAAATCCATGTAACGTTCAAGAAGGTTTTTAGTCAGGATTCAAAGATAATTCATAAAACGGCAAAATTCATCCTGATGATCAATCCCAGCAGGGGAATTTTGTAAATTTTCTGGTTGTAAAGAAGTGTTGAAGATGTTTTTGAGAAGTAGTTAGGACAGAAGTAAAAAGAACTCTTTGCAGAAGGAAGGCAGGTTCCTCTGGATTTGGTTTTGCATTTGCATATCACATCAGTCACTCTACAGTACTAAAGATTGTCTAGGAATTTTTACAATATTCATTTTTACTACTATCGAGATGTAAGTTCCTTTTTTATATAAGAAAAAAAAGAGGAAATTCTTTTATTAAAACCTATAAGTTGACACACACAGTATCATTTCATAGTATCATACACAAAAACAACTTGATACCCGTGGTGCAATGTTATGTTAGAAATGTCGTTGTGGCATTTCAAATTCTAAACCATTTGCTTCTAGTGTCTAAACTTTAAATGGTTTTGCATTATTAACATTCATAGAAGAGTTTCGCACGCGGAATCATCACACATAATGGATTTTGGCATTCATTCCAATTGCATTTTGGTTTTGTTCTTTGGTGTCAGTTACTACTGCTGCTTTGAACTGAGGGTGTTACATAATTTTAAACAGTTGATACCTACTAGACTTACTACATGCCCTGCAGAAGATGTAATAATGCAATAATATTTAGTAGTATTAGAGGACATTGGCCTGATGCCCAACTTTGCATTGGTTTTGTGGTATTACATCTTCGATCTTCCATTCCAGCTTTATAACGATTTAACATGTGCATATGATGATCTCCCACTTCAACTCTTTAGAATCTAATCAAAACAAAAAGAACCTACTATTTACTATTATGAACATCAAAGAAAGATAAACTTGTATAATACTACCAACGCATAATAACAATAATATTACCAAAAAATTAGCAGAAGTTCTCCAATTTCAACATTGAAAAAGAATACAATAAGAAAGCAAACTCACATAAACGGAGACTTTTCATGAAAAACTTTATACGAATTGCCGACATCCACACTACGCTGTAAATGCAATGAGTCTGTGTGGTTGTCAAGTCAAGACCAACCCGAAGATTCTTTTTCAAATCTCTTTTGAATCTCTTCATCCAACCGTACAACGTGCCATTTAGAAAGAGACAATCTTCTTCATTCTTCTTTGAACTTGTGGAATCGTCATTTACATTTTTTTTTTTTGCTGAAGGCTTTTTTTTCCTGCAACTGATCGTTGATGCTGGTGCTTATTCGAATGGCTTTCATGGTTTTTTGGCTCAGTACCATATTTCGCACTGTTTTTGTTTTGGTTCACTCATCCTTGTATTTACAAACGGAGACCGTTGGTGGAGAAGTCGAAGTTGAGAATTACATCATGATCTCCATGTGGTATTAAATGATGATGATGATGAGGGTCTGTGGTCTTGTGGGATGTAATGCAATTTTTTTCATTTTCAAAGTACAGGTTTCATTCCATATATGTCGACAGGTCGTTAGGATTGCCATTGTTTGCAGGAGTCATCTCGCCTTATTTAATAATTCTACTTAATATTTACACAGACTATGTTGATTTTGAGATAATTTTATTTGCAAAAGGTAATAAAAATCACCTGTCCACTCTTCACTTATTGTTACAATCTGAGAGACCTTTCTTTGAAATTTGATAATGCACCCGACCAGCATTTCTACTTGCTACTGTGGGTAGGATTATTTTTCAAATTGTCTCGCTCCTGGAGAAACAATTCTTCATTAATGATACCTAAGTAGCTTCTTGAGTGGTATGACGAGTTTAAATTGCACGTTTAAATGTTAAATTATTCCTGCTGGAGGCTGAAGGAAATATAACCCTTGAAAGATTTACAACAATTTGTTCCATCAAGTTCAATATGCAAGTAATAACATTAAAATCCTGACTTGACACTGGTGTTTAAATTGTCGTTGAGTCACATGAGGAGGGTAAAGAAGAAGAGGAAAGGTATATCTGTCATCGCAAAGCTCGTTACTGTAAAATAATGGCCAGTTAAATAATTTGTGTATTGTCTTCGCTTAAACGAGACAGTGAATCCAATCCAATCCAATTTGAATGCCGTTTTTGTCAAAATGCCATTATTCTGATGGTTTAGCACTTTGGCAGGACGTTACTCATTAACTGGAGGTTTCATGCATTAAAATATATTTTATATGTAATCAAGTGTTTTGTCTTCCTTGTCATCTTGACTCCGAAGATGGCTTGAGAAATAAATAAAACAATCAAGGAAGCTTGTCCCATTGCTCGTTGCCAGACAGATTATATTCTTTAACATTAACTCTGCTTTCTACCACTATAAATGCAAATATATTTTATGCCTACTCTTCATATTAATTTATATGAACGACACTAACTACCCGTGTCACATACTTAACCAATTTGACCAAAGGGTGATGTGGAAATGATATTGACAAAGCAGAAGTTCAATGTCCGTTGTCCAAAACCAAAGTATAATTAAAATAGGCGTTTAAGTTTCCTATCCAAGTATTTAATGATTTCTAACTAATAACAATATCTAATATTGTATAAATTTACTATTATTGTCACTGTAAAGATTTAGAGAGTTTTTTTAAATTGATGTTTGTTTTATGAAAGATTAATTTTGTTGCTGTTCCAAGTCTCTTTTTTGATTGTTTTTTTAATAGATTCAATAATCATTAAAACCACTCTGGAGGTCTATTCAGCTATTTGAATCGATCACTTAAAAATGATTTGTTAAAAAGGCATTAATTTTGAGCAGTAAGGAAATAATAGAATAACTTACGCATTTTCTTTAATAACGTAAAAAAGCCATTAAAAAAATTAGTACTCTCATATATTTTTTGGTTTCTTCGTGTGACCTCTCATAAAATGGTTCAAAAGAACATCAAACAATAACCCATAGTATAAAAGCAAAAGGAAATATGTAGTCTGTATGGACATTAAAATTTTAGATAAAATCCTTCCGTACTTGTTGTACTACTCATCCATCTCCATTTCATTCAAATTTCAAGAGTCGACGATTGCTTCGAGTTTTGGGTAGATGAAGATAAGAAATAATTGAATGACAGCTAAACCTAACATTTCGAACTCAATCAATAACAAAAGAACTTTTAAAACTTTACAACCTCAAGCAATTTTCAATATTCTGACTCTGACTTCTTCATCCAGCTCCAGCTGCCATCACTTTCAAACCAACACCATCATTTATTTACTTTCTTTGCCATTACCACCATGCATTTAGAATCTTGTACCTTTTTCATCAGATCATTAACGGTGATACGAAACATATTTTCCTTTACATCTAGCTGACTGTCAGAGTCTAATAAATAAATTCACTTCTTCTTGTTTTTGTTTTTGATTCTTGACGGCCTGAAATTATACAGCTAGGTTCATTAGGCAATTCTTTGATCAAAAACTTTGATGTGGAATATTATGTCTTGAATGTTTCGTGCTACTTCCCGAATCTCCAGCAGAGTCGGAACTTATGCATGTTTCAATTCATTTATTTATTAAACTTATTCCGTCCTGCATGATCTTTTGGAATTCACTTGCATCCAAAAAGACATTACTCAACTTTAAAATATTGGTTTCTAGCTTATCATTACGCATGAATCTGAAAATCGTGAGGAAATAAAATGTTAGCTGTGCAATTTTTTCGAGTTCAATTTATTTACTTACATGGTCCAAGCATTACTTACATTTACATACGGACTACTACCACTACTATGCGTGCACGCATTATTGATATATATCAAATTATTAATTCTGATTCAAGATTTTAAATCCACAACTTCTGCAACGTCATGTTTTTCATATTTAAAAAGTATGATTTTTATCAGAAGAAAATTAAATATGTGTACTGGAAAACACTGGACCTTGAGAAAAGTCTTTGATATTACAAAAACTTTTTAAAATTTACTTACTATTTTATCTCGTTAAAAAACCTAAATTCAACTTCTTAAGTATATTGTTTCAACTTTAAATAAAAAAAAGCACAAAATATCTTTATTGTGTTTTTTTCTCGTTTTAATTTAATAGGATTCTGGGTGTCAAGTGAAAAGGAATTAGATATTGCTCACTATTATAATGTTACAAAGACGGAATAACAAAGAGATCTTAAATTCCTTGGAGAATTCTCTACATCTCTTAAGTGATGTTTGGATAGAACACCTTTTCTGTCTTTTAGCATTTTGTGAAAAGTCCTTGCGTTTGAATTGAATAACACGGTTTACTTTACTATTTTCTTTATAGCGAGTTGGATTACAAAATGAGATAGCCATTCTTAGCTAGCTACATAATATATGTGTTACTGCTGCTGCTACTAATAATAATAAAACTTCTGCTGAAGCTACTACTAACTAGGTGTTCTTTATTTCCCTTTACTATAAGATATCAATTTCTTTAGAAAATGTTATCCTGAGAAAATATATTACACTCAGGTACATCCATCCATTACCAGAACACCGATTTATATCATAAGAAACACCGTACGGTAGTAGTAGTAGTAGTGGTAGAAGGTCAGGTAACCCGGTAAGGTAAAAGATTTTATTATTAAAGTAAAGAAAAATGTGTTAAGAAAATGTTTCATTTCCCAATTCCCTACTATCTTAAAGATCCATTCGGCGCCTTTAAATTTACCAAGGGTTAATGTTAATCTGCTTAATGTACCTTTACAAATAAGATCCTTCCCAGAACTCCAGGAACCGTAAAAATGTCTGCAAGTTGTACTCGAATGGATAAAATTCTACTAAAACATCAAAAATCAGGCTGATTTTTCAAACCTTGATGATCCAATAAGTGCCTTGGGGTTGGGGCTGAAAGTAACTAATACATAATCGGACCAGAGTTTAGAGTATATAAAATATAAACTGAACTAACTACCTTCTTCTTACAACTAGTACACAAATACCAATACCGATACTTTATTTTCCCATGGACATTTCTCTTTCAACTTTAACATTATCGAATAAAAGCTACTATTCTTCTTGTCTATTGCTACCACATATAAGTAGGATATGACGTGACGTTAAGCTTACTCATCTAACGAACCTTAATAGATCTATCTAACATAAAAAAATGATAGTAAGAGGAATACCTAACTCAATGCATAATGTAAAAAAGTAGAATTATAAAAAGGCACTCACTAAACTACTACTATTCTCTGATATTATGTTATGGTATTCTCTATTATTATTATTATGCTCTATCTCTGTTCTTTTCATCCATCCCTCACCTCATGATCGTCTCACCTGTATATAAAATCCAACCCATTTACTTAACAACTTTTTTGTAAGCGTACAATTTACCATGTAAAAATATGTATATCTTTAGCTGTTATTGTGCGTTGGTACCATGAAGCTTTTACCTTACCTGTAGTATCATTCCCTCTAATCGAGGAACCACCATACCTGAGTCCCAGAGAGGACCACGGTTCATCCTTTATTGTTAACAGGCAAGCGAAGTTGTTAGACGTGTCTGTGTGTCCTTCTGTCGAGTTGAGATTTTTTAGTTCCTCCGGTTTGTTAGCTTGTTGTTGAAAGATTTTTGATTGTGGGGTTCACTCACCGAAAAAAAAGTTTTTCTTTGTCTTCAATTATTATATGAGTTTATAATTTTAGATTTTTAAGGGAGTACAAATTACTCTGAAAATTAATATCGGATTGGTTTTCTTTTGCATGAACATTTCAAATTGTTATGCATTTCTGAACTCCTGAACTCTTGAACATTAATCATCAGAAGTTTTGCCAGTTGACTTACCTTAAAATAAGCAATAGTTATAAAACCAATAAATACAAATTATAAACAAAAATTGGTGCCATAAACAAATAGTATCTTTGTTTAAAATACTCATAGTTTCTTCAGTTTAATGAGACCTTTGATCTTGGACAAGTTTAGCAAGTGAAGACGTAAAATGTTTAAACTCTAAATTGACAACTTTCAATTTGGAACTTTTCATGACGAGTACAGTTAAAGTTTTGAAACCCTTAAATGGACTACAACTCAGCAATAACATATTAAGGAAGGACTGAATTATAAACAGTTCGTGAAACATTTATTACTAAAATAGTCAAAGTGTTTCTATTCTAAATTGTTTACAAACTCATTTCGGTTAATATTACGGAATGACTAAATAAGCAATCTAAGAAATTGTTTAAAGCACAAATAGTTTCTTTATCAATTATAGATAAAAGCCATAAAGAACGCTTTATCGATCACGAACAAAGAATTCGCTATATAAACAAAGATTTAGTTCATGCTTTTCCTTACGGGTCAGTCAAGCAGAGATGCATATTATGGGTTGAGGAAAACCTTTGTTGTGGTCACTCCTAAATTAATGTATACATAGTAGTGAAATAAATATGGATTATCAAATATATTAATATGAAATAGGAGACTTGTGGGAATCTATCAAATTCAACTGCATCTCTTGTGTATCATAAATACAAAATAATTTTTCTTACTAAGGCACTAAGACTTATATTATACAGAGTGCTTCTACGTCTATTTTACAATCCGCTCTGAAAAAAGGGAATAGACGATGATAAATAGATTTTATGAGTGACAGTGAATTATAATCTGTCTCGGAGTAATTAACATTGAAGGTGAATTACGACATTTAGAAAAGAAGATGCATGAAAATGAAATAAAAACGAAACAGTTGTCTACATGCGTTTAGGTTAAACGCAACTGACGCTTTTAATTATAAAATTGTTAA
>JAQGAA010000665.1:0-20421 GCA_034696425.1 Isotoma viridis
ACTGGCTTACTAACCCTTGGTCACTTTCTCCAGAGACAGCTTGGTCACTTTGGTCTTGGTCACTTTTACCGGGAATCACTTTATTATAATTTCAGATGTAATCATAAAATCTACATCCCTTGCATGATTGAATCAAACCTTTTGCTCTTTCGAATAATCTAAAAATAAGAAACGTACATACCTGAATTGTTATCATTGGAATTATTTGTAGAATCGGAAGATGGACGAAGTCTTGGATGTGCAAGTTGTTTGAGCACTTGAATAGGTACAAGTCCCTCTGTCTGGCCGGTTTCCAATGCTCCACTACTACCAACACCACTGACTAGTCTCACATGAGCCATCTCATTTGGACCATTCGCAGTACCTGGAATCATTTCAAGGATCTCGACCTGCTGACCCTTATGGACGGACAGTTCCTTTGTGCCTGGAGATCCTACGTGATCCATCACCACCCATGTCACTTCTATTGAACTCTGAAAATAAACAAATATATATTTCATCAATCATAATCATTTCAAATTTAATTACACACTTTCACTTATCTTATTACACTTGATAGAATTTCTAGGTATTTGGCAAAGCTGGTTATCTGAGAAGAGATGAAAGCTCGCTAAAATACTTGAAGGGGTAGACAATAACATCTCCAATAGAAAAACGCTAGAATATAAAAGTGTAATACCCTACCTGGAAGCCTTAACTACATCCAAAATGATTTTCCATGCTTTCTGAACGATGAATTATTGATTACTAAAGAAAGTACATTATACATAAACGTGTAATATAATATAAATTTTAATTATAAACACATGTCAATCCGACACTCTGAAAATTCTTGAGTTCACTTCAAATAAATACTCAATTCAATTCATATCCACGAAAAAACATATAAATAAGGAGAAAACAGATTCATTTTTTACATAACGTACTTGTAATTTGAATATGAATTGAAAGTGGTTTGAAAGGATGTGTTGAGTAATCATAAGCAAGAGCCTCAAAAGGCTTGTGTATTCAATCGAATTCAAGTGAAAGCATTCATAGAATCAATGGGAGTCAAAAAGTTGAGTCAGGCTGTCAACAGAGAAAGCCCCACTTGGACTGTCCTACTACTCTATGTACTACTCTAACAGTCACTAGTGGAGTGTAGCGACAGGTGCATCCAGCCGTATTATCTATGTATGCTTTTCTACACTTTCGATTCGGAAGACTTTCTCTCATAAATCAGGTGTGTCTATGTATCTTTCCTCTTCAATTGGATCATTTGTGGGGCACTCAGAGAAGAATTAAGAAATGGGCTTTGACTGAATTATTCATCAGATTTTTACCCATTTTACCATGATAAAAAAGATGTAATATTGAGATGGACATCTTATTTGTAAAATGAGCATTGTAGACTAGACCTCAAAAGGTCAAGAGTTCATATACTCTTGTCTGCTGATACACACCCGTATAAACGATCAATCTTCTTTAATCTTAATAGTCTTACTTTACCCCATAATCTTTTATATTGTATCTAGCTAGATTTGGCAAAGTTCCTTGGGTATAAGTGTTAACAAAAGGAAAAAGCCTCTCATTAATATTTCAAGCACGAGATTTATGAGAGGTTGAAAAAGGTCTCAGGTGTAGAGTGCCTTTTGGAATAGAACTTATTGAAGCAGTGAACAACAAAGAGAGACGAAGAGGAATGAAATGTGCTTATGGAAGTATTATTATAAAGGGCAAAGGTCAACTAATTTCTTAAAAGTAGGAACTGTTAAAGAGGGAGGGAGAAAGTAAGAGTGAAAGCGTAAAAAAGTGGGAGTGAGAGTTGTAGAACCTAGAACGTTATTCACTTTTGGTAAAGACACATACATAGAGAGAAGTGTCATCTTGACACATTAAATGTCACAGTAAGTGACATTCCAAATGACTCCTTGTGACCTTTGTCCACATCATCACACTTTCCTTCTATCTATTTTATATAGATAATTTTGACTTACAAATTGACCACACTATAGACTCACACTGTCACACTACTCTGATCATTTATAGAATACACCTTCGGATTTTATCATCATGCAATATAATGCTTTCCTTATTTCCCTTATTGATATTTTTAACTTAATCACCCCCGGAGGCTATTTTTTTCCTTACTGCTAATAATAATGAAAAACGGCTTTCATTGGGACTGATTTGTATTTAAAGAATCTACTTTCCTCGAAACAGTTATTTCCAGCTTTTCATAAAAACAAGAAAACAAGTATGACGCAGTGTATTCCTAAGTCACCGTGTATTTATTTCCGGTTCATAATAAGCTGAAACATAATACATAATATAGAAAAATCTTTTCAAGCCTGTTAGAGACTTTATTCATTTTCCTAATTGATCTCTAATCCCCGTTCCTTCCTGATATTATATAAAACACCACCTACATGCTAAAAAACCTTCAAAACATCATTACCGGAAACCCTTGAAGCACACATAAATTGTAGGAGAGCAAGACTTCGTGAAACTTTAACAAACCCTCCAAAATAATACTAGAATAGTAATAAGCAAGAGCTTTAAAATATTATATAATAACGGTATAACTGGAAAATAACTAACAAAGCCAAAAAGAAAAGAAATCTGTCAAAAAATTCCAAATAATACAAATAAAAAGTACAAGAAACTCCTTTCAGAGATACCCCATTAAGGAAGACAAGTATAAAAAACGAAATAAAATGTCGTTGTCAGTTTTTCTAAAAATTTTCATCGCATTTGGCACACAATGACGCATATTGAATCAAAAGTTTGATTCAATCTCTCTACACTAAAATGTTTCACTATTCCGTGTGTGTGTGTAACAAACAAGAAATTGGATTTAAGATTTGAGTGAATTGGGGTATTGGGAATATCCGGATAGACAGTCGACAGTTTTTTGTCTGATAGAAAGGGGAAGGATAACTTTTATGAATAATGAGCTGTTATAACTTTTTGCGGTACAATTGTGCATTTTACATATGAATGTCTGCTTCGTGTCAGAAAAAGATAACCAAGAAAGTCATACATAATAACATGGCCTTGCTATTTTAAACTATATCTGGCTTTTCAAAATAAACACGACTCAGATTGTTACATTTGAATGGTGATAAATTTAGATAATAACAGGCGTTTGTGGTATTTAAAAGTTTTTATGATTTTTTAAAGAAATCCAATCCAATTTGTTTTCCTTTTTTAAATATTCAAAATAATATAAAAGATATTTGGTTAGCGGAGAATCTCATGGATGGGCTTAAAATAAGACAAGTTTATTCGAAATTGAATAAGTATTCTAGTAGGAAAATTTTGTAAAAATTTAAAATTCCAATGCTAAAAATCTAGTTTGAAAAGCTTGAGGATTTTCTACCACATTTAAAAGTATTTAAATCTCACCAAATCCCAAACATTTGCATAACCAGATATATGAACGCTACCCAACAGCTTTTTATACGAATCCTTACTTTCAAAACTTGCTTATCTTGATACTTTTCCTCAAAATTTGTATACATTTCGGCTAAATTCAATATCTCTCAAGTAAAAGATGACTTTAAGAAACGTTAAAAATCAATAAAAAAGGATAAAATATGAGTTCCTAAGCGTTAAAACTTTTAAGTTGGTACATAAAATATTCTATGTAAACATTGCTTGTTAAATCAATACTATAGTGTACCGTTGTTCCATTGAAACAGAAACGGATGAAAAAAAAGGATGGAAATAGATATGATACCTGAGACGACTGTGAAGATGACCTGTCAAAGGACATAAATCTTGCAGAACTTGGCGTGTCAATTGTATGTTGACGACTTAAAGTTGCATGAGCACTACTCATAGATGATTGACGGAACCAAGGAAGTGAAATCTTTCTCCGACTTTTTTTACGTGTCTCACCGCTACCACTTCCACCACCACTACCACCCCCACTGTCACCACTATCACCTCGACTTTTCCACATCTTTAATTAATGTCAAAAGTTCAACCGCGATATATCATGTGTCTAGCTAGACCTACTACGGAAACTAAAATCATTTATCACATTACATACTCAACTCACCTATAACTTACTTTCCCCACACAGTCTTTTCTTTCTCAAGTTCTTCTCAAGAGAAGAAATAAAATTACCCTTATTATTACACATCAAATGGAGGGAACGAGTTAGACCAGCATGATCAATGATATATATTATATGAGTAGGTGTCGTCTTTGCTTTTACAACCTATGACCTATAATAATTTCTTAGATATGGGAATGATTAAAACAAAATCACAAAGAAAGGTTGAGAATAGAAGAAAAAATGAGACAATATCAAGTTGCAAACTTAGCTGTGACCTAGGTCACTTTTGACTTAAAAAATCCCGGAAGAATTAAGGGAATGTATATAGCTAGTGCTAGAAAAGGAGGGGTTTGTAAAAGTATTTGGGACTTCTTCGGGAGTCGGAGGGAGTACCCTTAAGGAATAACGAAGGACGGGTATTTTCGGGTATTCTAGAGTAAAAGTTGGAGTAGTGACTATTAACTATAGAGAGTACGTGTGGCGGGTACAAGAGTCTCGGACTAACTGAGGAATATTCGGATTGCATTCGATCCGAGACAAGCTAGTTGGATGAATCCTCTATCCTTTCGGCTACAAAGCTACAATGAATATGATACGGTGTATGGGGAAAGTTTGCGAAAAAAAGGAATGAAATTCGGTTGCCACTTGTCCATAAACCATGCTGAAATTTAGCTAATTTAGCAATCAAGTTAAACTTAATTGTATGATATGTTACCGGTACAGTTGGATCGGGTAGCTTAGTTGTTACGGTACGATCCTTAGAGTTAAAATACTTTACATACTAAGATGCCTACCGAATTCGTTACAATATAACCCAAACGCTAAGAAGCTTTCAAAAATTGTTAGAAATCTAGTCGAAGTTATTAGACATCGATATAATCCTGTTTCTTAGGGAAAATTATAAAAAATGCAGCTCTGATTAAAATACAATGTTTTTGTATGACTCTTTGGCGAATTTTTGGCGCATCCACTATCCCCACTAACTGTATTCTGTTCACTTTTTTAACATTGCAAGCAAATGCACAGCAAAACTATTTTGTGGAAAGACAGTGAATTACATAAGAAATCAAAGAGTACTAGTTAATCTAGAGTGTAGAGCTAATAAGTTAGAATAAGTTGGAACATTTCCTGCAGCGTGCATGTAACAGCTCATCACACTAATTTACGAGTAGAACAACAGTCTTTTTACATGAATGAATGAGAATCAAGTAGTAAGAGTATTCTATACTTCAAAAGCCACTTTTCTCAACTCCGGTCTATCTACCTAGTCCAATTGTGTAGTTCTCTCATATATTTACCTTTTGCCTTTCACTAACAATTTCTATACAAAGTTTTTATTCTTATACACATGTCTGTCTTTCTTTACAAGAACCTTTATAATAAATGTAATTTCATGAACTTATATGGCGTAATTCTTTACATTTCGATAGTAACTTACAATTTCCAAGTAAGGAAACTATAGACGAAGTGCATACTATAAGTATAGTGGGCACGGGAGCATTTAATGAAATATTGAATGGGGGAACCCAACCTAGTCTTCAGATATTTCTGCTGAATCAGGTAAAAACTAAATGTGATGAAATGCATGAGAGATGTGATATTTCGTGGCTACTTGAGCACGTACGACTACTGACTATGTGAGTTACCTGCACATTGTGCAGTTTATTTAGGCGTTTTAAATTCTGACTTTTCTAGCACTTGAACGACCTTGATGCGACTTATCTGATAATAGGAATTTGGCAAAACCTTCTTCATATCATTTTCTGTTTTGACACACATAAAACATCATTATTCCTTACCGACTCAAAAATGCTGAAAAATCTTTAAAATTAAAAAGTTCATTTTGTTTTCAAGATTTATAATGCAGTAGTACATTTTTTAACTTCTATTTTTTTGGCAGAACATCCGATAATCCTAATCCTAACCAAGCCTTATAAAGAAAATCTTGCATGGTTTGAAGTGAATTTGTGAATTGTCTTGCATTTTTTTAGCGTGTTCAACGCAAGGATTTAGAAAGTACTTTGTGTAGTGTAAGAAGGAGTTGGTTATTGGAACTTTTTAGGGACTATGAGAACTCACTTATGCCGACCAGACCTTCTTTAAGAGACTATACAAGTTCAAGGGTTGTTCAATGATTTCGGGTTGAAAATTGCTTCAAGTTTTTCATCATTAGCAAATATTATTAGAAAGTGTCCAAACTTTGGAAGAGCCCTCAAAAACATATGGAAACCTGCAGGCATACCTCATTCGTTCATGAAGTCAAACCTAACGGACCCTTTCTGTCATTGTCTTTGGGGGGGCAGGTTAAAGCTTGAAGAATTGCAGAGCACATTGATCGACCCTAATAAACAACTTCTCTTGAAGTACTCCTCATTGTTAAAAATCAGTTCAGACTTGAACAAGATTAGAGCACGTGATTAATAGACAATTCCTGAAGTTTTTTAGTAGTTTCAGTTGAAGTTGAATCGTGCAACTTCAATAGGAAAGTGTTCTCATGCATTCAACTTAATGTCCCCATTATTTTTAATTCACTCGTGGATGACATTATAACAAAAGGGAAGGAGTTCATTTTAAAGGCTCACGACACAAGAGCACTTTCAAGTGTCCATTCCAGCTACGAGATCTTATAATCTCTTGTGTTTTGTCCCATTTCCTTCTACTTTACTTGTCAAAGTAGATTTTCATGAAACATTTACAAACCGACGTCTTAGAAAATTATCAATAAAAAGTTTATATTTAACACTACATATTTCATTGTAGGTGTTATTTTGAAATTCAGGCAATACATTTTTTTAACTGCATATTGTTCTAAAATATCTCTTTGTTTTAGGGTCCGTAGGAAAAATAGTGAAAATAAATCATCCCTAAGTCCACAATTGGACATTCTTATCCATAAAGCATGAAACGGAATATTGCTGAAATTTATGTGGTTTTGTTTCGGGGTTTACTAACGTCAAATTGACAGAAAATATGTTGCAAAATTGAAAGAAAGTGTTCAGAAGTAGGAAGTAGGTAATATTCAGAAAGGTTTTAGCTTACATAAGAGAACTAAAAAGTTTTTCCCTGAAGCCCCATGCATGAAGTTTAATTTAGCATAATACATGTAATGTTTGATACCGCTGAGATATTGTATTGACAAAAAATGTGTACTGTATGAACAACCCGTTAGATTGCAGAAGATAGTACGTCAAATAGCTGGCCATTTTGCTACAAGTGTCAAGAATTACAAGGACATGCCCATTTTCTAATCCCATTTAAATCGATATCTCCTCTCAATCTAATGCAATTGGTTTCAAACATGCTACACTTATACCCCCGTGTAATTTTGCACAAAAGTCAGATGCAAACTTTCTAGAGAATACTATAATCTAATTATTAAATCAAGAATCAAGAATCTCAAAAGAAAAAAAAAGTAATTGGACTATGATCTAAAGCGAATTCTGGAAATCGTTCTTTGCATCATTTGCAATCAGAACATAATACATATATATTATTTCTATCCTCTAGGAAAATATGTCTCTGTGTAAGACTTCTTACGAATATTATAGAAGAGAAAGAAATGTGAAATAATATTATATGTATTGAATTGTGAATCGTCCAGTAATAACGTGCTGTAACGGCCTGTAAGGTAAGTGGCATTATGCAGTAAGAGTTTTACTGATTGTAAGATGAGAGTAAAGGTCGCAAAGTATTTACGAGGTTATTCAAGGTGAAGACCTAAAGATGGTCTTTGACCGTTAGCCACGGGAGAAGACTTATAACGGTCATCATTCGTTCCTAGGGTCAAACCCACGCCACCACGCCTTACAAATAGTCTCAATTTGATACTTTCTAAAGGTACTTTTACTTATACTTATAAAATCACTTATGCGTTACGTGAATTATAACCGATCCCCACCTTTAAGATAGCAACAATCAGAATATACAATAGATAACACTATGTAAATGGGAAAGATGCCAAAATGTCTAACTGATTTTGCCTGAGTGACTGACATGGTACTTTCACCTGAACAAAAGCATTATAAAAATCCCTACCTATTTTTTGGCGTGTACTTCGTCCATGCCTGCCTAGCACATTGCTATTTCTGCCACTCAAGAAGTTTCCTCTAAAAATAAGTCCCTTTTTGTACATTTTCCCTTTAAAAGCAGAGTTTTAGCCAAAATGTATCAAATGATTATAAAACCTGTTCTATCACAAAATGCACAACATAATCATATTTGCTATCCATGAAAAATTCTCGAATCAATCATTTCTACCTTTATTTGGGTTAATAGAATTTAGGTATTTGAAAATGAAGCCATATGCACTTTTCTAAAATGTTCCTTCTTTGAAACATTCTATAAACCTTAGAAGGCTTTAAATTGACTCCAATTCCTACAACAAATCCTATAACGTTTATCTTCTCTATTCCATTTAATTATTTGCCAATGGCGACTATAGACACCTCAACTTGAAACTCTTTTTACAACCAACCTTTAGAAAACATAGAAATATTGGAAAACCTTAAAGACTATGTAAAAAGACAATTTAAACCTCAAGTCTTAAAGCACTATAACTTATACAACTTGAGAAGTGTAAAATTCTAATATCGTTCCGATTCCTATAATTTTAGCAATTTTTCTCCATCCCAACCAATCATTAAACTGATACATTTTTAATTTAACAACTCCATTACAAGAAAATAAACCAGTGGGCAGAATTAAACTTTTATATTTTCATCCCATAAGGAAAAAGCAATAAATAGCCTCAGGAATAGAAACAAAGCTGAGCGTTAAAACAAATCAAAGTTTACTTTTACATAACAAATTGCCTATTCAGAATTATTTTTGATTAGTAAAAGTCAGTTACAACTACAACTCATAAGTTGTCTATCAACGTCAATATTAACTACGTATGCGGTAACAATAAAATGTATCTCACGTCACATACAAATGATAGAAGGTTATTATAACGCTATCGGCGACAGTTATGGTTGGGTGAAAGTGACATTTTGTTTCTATTTGGTGAATTCATTCACTTGTGGAGTCGTTTTAATAACATTATATCTTTATGTGAATTAGATATAGGTAATTGGAAAGGAAGATGAAAGTCCCATAGGGTAGTTTTGTTTGTGGTTTCCCTTTCATGATAAATATCCGCCGTCATAAATTACTTACGGCTTATGATTTCATATTTAAATCAAAGGCAGTGAAATGAATAGATGTGCCATTGCGGATTAAATTTAGGTTTGACAGGAAGAACTTCATTTCACCATTATTAAACAGATCAAAGGTTAATCTTATCAAATATCTAATCTCCAAGCCATAAATGTATTATTTATCTAACGTTATTGTGTGCTTTAACTTTCTCTCTCTCTCTCTCTAAACTATTATCCTTTATGGTCTCATTAACTACAAGGAAAAAGACCCAAATATGACAAAAGCACGTACCTTACAAAATAGCACAAGCTATGGTTTCAACAGTAAAAATGTAATATGATAACACTATATTCGTGATGGAAATATACTTTTTTGGTTTTTTAAACAAACTTTTCCCATTTACTTAAACGGAGGCAAATAATGATGCGACTTACGATATTATTAAAAACTTATTTAAAACGGCGTTTAAAAAAGCAGTATCTTAGCTAAGAACTTAATGACTTTATTTTGCACAAGTTCACGATTTTATTGTATGAGAGATTGAGAATTCGCGAATGAAAAAGGTATATCTTATAGACATTTTAAATTAAAAGGCAAGTTTTAATCCAATTTTGCTTCTAGGAAGTTTTTTAATTTATTTTTTCGTGTATTCAAAATATTTTCATGTGCTGTACCAAACGAAGTCATCTACATTCTTTGTATAATCGATTTTGTTAAGTATCTGATTTTGAACTTGATTTCCTAAAACGCAGTATCTGTTTTTTTATGTTTTTGCTAATTTATTAAACATTTTTTAGATGCAGGGAAATTAAAATAATTTTGTTATTGAGGTTTTGTTTTGATACAAAGTTAAGAATGACTTGCATGGCAAAAACCTTCTGCTTTTATAATGTGTTTGCTATTGTGCAACCACTTGCGTGTTTTGAAGCCGGTTAGGGCACTTACTATCAGTCTCAAATTAGATTTAACCTTTAATAACTGCTTCGACAGGCTGATTTTTCATTATTACCTTGACTCGATACACCCATCAAGTGTGTTTTGTGGGTAAAGTAATTTGTACTTATTGACTTTAAACAAAATATATGTACCCAATAACCCAATGCATGTTTGAATTAAATTGTACACGATTTGTGCAAAAACCTTTCACAAGAAACAACTACTAGAGAGCAAAGAGAAGTGAAAAATAGGATTTTCAGTGAGCGAAATAAGTTTATGTGTAAATCATATTATTCTTTGTGGAAATGCGAATTCGTTTATCCTTTTATCTTTGACCTGAATGTGAAATCCCAGTGTTGAGTTTTCATGAGAGTCCATAAAGGCCTAGGATTTAGAAGCAATTCATAAATCTGTCGTAGGATTTCAACGATAGAGCATTTACTGAGATAATGACAGCTCATACAATCCCTACGTTTAAAATGTCTTGACCTTTATGCTTTAGCATGATTAAAGGGAATTTGTGGACGACCCTTTTCCAAATATTATAGAGAAAGAATGAAAAAAGAACAGAAGACATCCTCCGATGTCTGTCGTACAATGCTTCACATTACTACATTGTCGACAATACTTTAACCTTCAGATTTGTTAAAAGACGAAGAACACATGACACTTTTCTCTCAATGTAGCAGAAAGTTATAGTTAAAATAACCAAACTCTTTACTTTCGGGAATGATCCACCATTTAGGTGTACGTGACTGAAGATGTCATTAAATGTTGACTAATTTGAAAAAGCTTGGTACTTGACGTAAGACTCGTGATCGTTTTGGATTAGACCGCATTGGGGTTAAGGTAACCGTCTGTACCGTTGACACTATAGGGTTTCTAATGAAATGTAATATACAGCGGATTCCTACTGGCTGACTCCACATGATTCGTTCCTTTAATCCGATTTCATATTAAGTGATCAGATTTACCAAATCAGTTTATCATTACGTCCATTAATTAATACATGGGCTGCGGCTTTTGCTAAGAGTTCCTATCATGCACTCGTGCATGCAACAAGCACATTAGACATGCCAGAATGTGATGTAATCTCGTGCAAAAAAATGAGAAAGTGTGTTTGAGAAATAAGGTAAATGAAGAAGAAATATATTAAAGAGTTAAACAAACAGAAATACAATAAAACAAGAACACAAAAAGTTTAAAAATATATTTCATAATTCATGCATTTTGTGAACAAGTGTGGCAGTAGTAATTAGGTAGAATACTATTTATTTATGTAGTAGCTTATGTCAAAAAGGCATGCCACTGCGGCCACTGCCTTTCGTCATTTACGAAATAAGGGCTAGATCCTTGAGTCCACCTTCTATAGAAGTAAATAGTGAAGGGAAGCCCCTCAGTTCTCCCTTAACTTTTACAAACTAGTAAGTAAAATTAACACAGAATAAATATAAATAATAAAAAAGTAACTAGAAGAAACATTCAAACTTCAAAGGTAATAAAAACAACAAAAACAGCACACAATGTAAACTATGTAATTAAATCAAGTTCAGTAGCTTACCCTATCGGGATCCTGCCCACTATTTCCAGAACCACAGGACGTTTCGGAAGCTCTGTCGTTAATTTCAAAACATTCATCTGCTGATGCCACCTCCTCCAGATCCCTGTAAATTCAGATATCAAAAATAGGTTAGACAAGTATAATACAAACTCTCAATTCATTATTCAATTATTCTGCCTTAGGTCAATTTTTTTCGTTTAAAAATAGTTGAGCGTTTTTAAATTGTTAAGTAACATTTAATTCATAATTTAAAATCAACTTAGTCGTAGTCTTAGTAGTCGAGGTTCAATTTAAATTATCCATGATGACATGCAATTGACACTTATTTAAATGCAGATTTGGCATTAAATACACAAGGAAACTGGAGAGTTGTCAAATATAAACTAACCGGCTAGAGCGATGACTTCCAGATTCAGATTTGGATGGACTTCGAGGTGCATTAAGACGTAATGCAGTATTGAAGTACGTTTCTTGTATCACTTCACGTAATTTCTTAACCCATTGCTTTTTATTCTCACATAATGAAGCCTATACAAATACCGCCATAAACATATTAAAATTTTTGTAATACAAAAATGTACAACCATTTGGTCGAATAAGATAATTGAAAGTACTTTAATAACGATTTTATAGTCAGAAACAGGCGATCGGCCTGTCCATACGGCGAATTTGCACTCATCCCCTTCAATACACTCCGTCACTCCTAGATCTGATGTCTACAAAGTAAAGAATTAAAAATTACAAAGTAAATTACAATTTAAATTTTGTGTATGGAATTACATATTTCATAAAACTACAGGTTTTGACTGATTATGCTTAACTTACAAGTAACTTATTTTTGTAGATATACTTGGCCTTTCCACTAGAATCTTTGACTTCTTTACTAAATAGCAGGTACTGTTCGAAAAGGAAGACATGTCGCTCTCGAGCTTTTCTGATTATTTGTTTCGGGTCCCAAACTTGAAAGTTTTCTTGGAGAATTACTTCACCCAACTTATCCAATGGAATATCACAGCCTTCCAACAGGGACAAATGCATAGCATCGTTAGCTTTCTTTGGCACATTCAGCATCACCTCCAGTCCATCCTGTGTTCATTAAAATAATCTGATTAAATGAATCGCTCTAAACTTGTTTTAACATCAAAAATATAACTGACCTTGATCTCTCCTTGTCCTTCGTCACAACAGGCAAGTAAGTCTTTCAGTAAAAGTTGGTACTTAGTAATTCTCTGGACGGGTTTGATGAGATAGGCCGGGATAGGGTGCTCTATATTATGACTTTGTTGGATACCTTCGAAAAATGTACCCGCATTCGCCATCAATAAAGTCGTTGATTCTGGTTTATTCTTACAATATTGCACGTACATGTCAAACTTATGAGCCTAAAAAATCACAAAAATATATTATAATATGCTTTTTTAATTACATAATTTGACAAGAAAATTTTAAATGGTCCATTATTTAGGCATTGATATTAACAAATTCTTTAAGACGTACCCAAGTGACAAAACAATGACCAATGTCTTCAGGCATGGTTTCATACTTTTCTAATTCTTTAACAAACACGTCTTTATGAAAATCGTAAATTTCTTCCATATTTCCGAATATGACTCGCTCCTTCCCTTTAATTCCGTTAGGAAGGTTGGAACAACTTCTCATTTCTTGTAAATAATACTGGATACAAACTTGAAGATCTTTTACATATGATCGCTCAGTTTGCAAAAGCTCACTCATTATAAACCTAGGAAATAATTAAACCGAAAGTTATTTAAATCCTTGAGGACATTAATTCAAAACTGGGATAAATAATTACTCTCGACGACGTCTTCGTTTTGATTGTTCTTCATTCAGACGTTCTTTGATAACTTTCCCTTCAGCAGCCACTTTTCCTTCTAGACTTGAATCTGAATTTCTATCGATTGATAATTCTACTCGGGGTTCAGTTTCTTTAATTCCTAGGGCTCCTTCTAATTCAGATCTATTTCGAACAAAACCATTTAATTAATATGACTTTTCAAATTTCAAGACAGAATTGCTTTTATTCAAATAAGTACCTGTATTTGTCCATGCGAGAGGAAAAGTCCTTATATCGATTGTCAACTGCAGCCACCCATTGTTTGATATCGGATGCATGGAGATGTCCTTTTTCTACTAAACTATCTGCCAACTGGATTAGTAGTTTGACTCTTTCGCGTGTTTCCTGAAAAATGTTCAATTTTACATATCAATTTTTCCTCTGAGAAATTAATGATCTAATGCATATTACTTTTATTTGATATTGCTAATTTTCAACTCAAAAATCTACCTACAGACACAGTTATTTAATTTCTATTCACCCAAAAAAGCCTTTTCACTTGATTCCAAGATTTAATCAAGTTACCAAATGATTTAAATTCCTCAAGAATTATTTCTAATACAATTTGTAAAAAAATAAGAGAAAAAACTAACCTTGGCCGAAGCTTTGAACTCATTATGTTCCTTGAGCAGAGTTTCCGTTTCCGCAAGTGATGTCCCCACGTGCGTATGTGTTGAAAGGTACAAATCACCAGTGTCATGTATCCAGTCTAAAGCTTGCTTTGCTGACCTGTTGGAAGAATAATATGACACCATTTAATTTAATCTAATCTAAACTTCAAACTTTAAGATATGCAACAAATCATGAGTTTTATTATGTTACAAACCCTCTTAGATATACTAACGTATCTTCCGCCACTAAACCCGCCGAGAAAAAACTAACTTCCTATAATATTGTGTTGACTTTCTCTGGAGAAAGTGCTAAGGTTCGAACTAGGCGGTAATGTAGAGAAATGATTTTCGGAGAGAAAGATTCGGAAGAAACTACTTTGTACTAGTATAGAAGCCATAAGAGATTCATGTATGAACTCACACAAGTCACAAAGCTAAAATATTTCGCAACACTTGGATGATCAAATTTGGTGCAACTGGTGGAGAAAAAGATGTAAGTCTCAGAATCTACAGTGAAAACCGTGTAAATCCACGTGAAATAAACAGTCTAAGTCTACAGAATCCTTTTGGACTGAATTCTGATCTTGCAGTTCTAATTATTTGAGAATAAACATATATGTTACTATAATATAACTTTTTCTATCTGTAAATATCAAATATGTAAACACGTAATAACAAAGAAAGCTTGCTCAAGTTCTTTATGACTTAGGTTTATAAATCAAATCTCTTGAATAAATTGTTTAAGCACTTAAACTTTAGTTTCTTGCTTACCATTCAAACATTACATATTGAAGACATTGGTCCAAATGTTTTTTTCTTGAAGTCCAATGTTGCATGACTCGGTTCTCCTGGGCAAGCAGTTTGTCCAATATTCCTGCATACAAAAGAATTTGAGATTGTGAAAGTGATTTTATTATAAGAGGGAGAGAGAGACTTTCAGTAAAAGAATCCGGAAATCAATATATATGAAATGACAAAAGAATTAGTTCGCTCTTGATTCTGCCTGGTACGAGACCACTACTTTGTGTCGAGAAAAAAGTAGACACGCATTTCTTTTTAGACTACTATATTATATCAAATTATTATTACCAATTATAAGGAACATTTGAGTTCCTATATAACCTATTATTCTACTAATTAATTCAATAAGTTGATACCTTTGGTGTATATTTAATGGGCTAAAAGGTGAACGATAAACTAATGTAACTACCTAATGGCTAATTTTATAAAACGAATAAAAAGCGTTTCTCATTTCCTGTAAGAATCATTCATGATTCATACACATTGTGTAAATATATTTAGGTGTGAAGATAATCGCAAATGTAAATCGCATGCTTGAAGGGAGCTTTGAGGGCCAAAACGACGATGATGAGTGAGTCTTATAATAGTTCGAGATGGAAATCCATGTAACATATGCGCTTATTGAACTTTTGAAGAACCCTTGCTTTAAAAATGACTTAAGAAAGAAAAATATCGTGTACTGACCTTTAACCTTCGCTTCCGGTGATATGATACCACCCGCTTCAAACTGATATGGATAGGCAACTCGATGACAGATTTTCAAAAAGTTTCGTGCCGTATGTCTTGCATGCGTACACGCTTTAAGGAAGGCTTCTTTCTGTTCTTGATGTTTATTAGAGAGCTGAGTCAATAAGGTCTTCTTATCTGCCCCTAATCCTCCCGTAGTGGCCCGGGCACCTATCACAGAGCTTAGACCAATGATTTCAGACGCTAACCCTACAGGAGTTCCAGGCCCACTACCGTCAGCATCGATTGTGCAGAAATCTTCTTCTCTTTGGTATTGTTTTTCAAGACTATCCAGCACAGAGCAAACCTATAATTTAATTTAGGGTAAAACAAAATTAGACGGATTTTGTAATTAGTTTAATGAATCCATATGAGATAGTGACTTTTGCTTTTTTGTTGGCTGTGAATCAAATTGATAACAAAAAATGTAGTCACCAGTTACATTTTAGTGAATAAGGGCTTAAAGACATGTCAGCAGTAGTAACTAGTTGAGGCAGAATCAACCGTATAAACGGAAGTGTAGAGAAACCATCTCTAATCTAGAAATCTTTTCTCATTTACCCCAAACTAAACTCATTTTGTAGGATAATACACATGCCTTTGGATATGCCTTTATATAACTCACCAACCACTCACCTTCATTCATAAAATTAAAATGCACATCGATTTATAACAATATGTATTTTATGTAAAATTTTTAGCACTTAACAAATTTTAAAGCATTTTAATGTCTCAATGAGTTATATAAAAACCATTTGAAAGTTCTGAAGCTATTATTTTGTGAAGTCAAGCGATTTTCATGATCCACCCTACTTATTATCCCTTTATCCCACGCACTTATGAACACTTACCACCCTACATGTCTTAGGCATAGTGGGGGAGATTCGATATGTCTATTTAATTTTTTGGAAAGTTTTAAAAACGGATGATAATAATTTAAGAAACTTTACTGATATACAAATCGGACTTTTACAGTAAAGTAGGCACTCGTTTGTTCCAAATCCAAAACTTTTTAGCATATAAAACTACAATTATCTGAAACGCAGTGCCACAGACATTGGCGAAATATTGAAAGCTAGAAGTTAAAAAGTAGTTTTTACCTGCTCAGCAGTTTTGTAAAATTTGAGAGCATTATTGAACAATTTATGTCGATCATCCGCGGCAGTAACTAGTTGATGCCATCGTGAGGACACTTCGTCAGAAATCTTTTTGATACTCCCACTATCAAAATGACTTCCTCCGACTAAAGCTTCTGCCTTCAGATTGAGTTGTACTGCAAAGTTACGGGTTTTCTGTAAACAAAAATATTCCAAAAGCAATTTATAAATGTATCTGTACACATACACAATTTAAAACCCGTTAAAAACGTAATGTTTGTTAGGTTAACCTACCTCAAGAGCAACTTGTAACTTTTCATGCTCCTTTTTCATTTGTTCAGCTTCAGCTTGAGAAGTAGGAATCGTGAAACCGGCCGTAAGCATCGTCTCACCATTTCTAACCCATGCGATCACCTGAAAACAACAGCACATTTACTCTTTATTATTCATATGCTTAATATTTTTAATTTTTTACGACATTATTAATACTCCTTTACCAGATCAATAAAACTATAATTAATGAAAGTATTAACCAAACCTAACTCATCACTGAATAATTGTATTATATCTTAACACAATATGAAACCAATCCAAAATTAATTATCAGAATTTCGGATGTTTATTGGGAAAAACACAAGTTAAAATTTAATGAACATGTAAATGATACGAGTGCGAGTGACGAGTGCAACTAAAACTAAAGAAATAAAATTGTAATAAAATAGAGAAAAGCGTAGATAATTCCAATCATTTAAATCAAACAATAAGATTACATATAATATTTCGTAACGAAAAATAATTTCTAAGTTGTTTCAATGTACTGCAGCTGCAGATTGTATTTAATAAGAATGATATCTCTTTACAAAAAAAATTATACAATCGAAATTGTAACTTTAGATTTACAAAAAAATGACTTTTAAAGACTGCCCATGCACATATTTAAAAAAAAGTCATCATAAATCACGGGCTAAAATTTAGATTGTTGTACTAATGAGGGGGAGGGTTTGCTGTATGTAGAAGGCATACTTGTAGGATCAAGGTCAGTAAGTTCATCATTATTTATCATTATACATTCAATTACAAAATCTTGCCCCTAGTAGTTAGGAGATCTTACGTGTGTGTAAATAAAAGATAGGATTTATGAAAAAAATCTTTAATTTAAGAGAACTTTAAAGTGATTGACCATGATGAACATTAAATTATGAAATGCTAACTATTTGATAGTTAGTTAGTTGTTAGTGGTGTGGTGGTGAGCAAAGGGTGTTGAGGATGGTGAGGAATGAGTGATTTTATTCACACTTTCCTTCCTCACTTTCATCTTCATTCACCCATCCCCAACCACCACCATCATCTAATCAACCAACCGTAACCGTATCAAACACAAATGTACAATATTATTCAACTCGCAAGACGCATTGGGCGAGTTAATTAAATCATGAAATGAAAGACAATATGCTGTAAGAACTAAAATAGAACCCTTTTATAATCTATTGCCTATAGTCTATAGATAGTCAGCTAAAAGCTAAACATACATTAAAATACAATCCCCTACTTCTGATTCAAGTTGTTTCCAACTGGGCAGTGTTTTTGTTTTAACATTTCAAATAGAAACAAAATCCTCATTAAAATGGCAAAGAAAAGTATGATTTAAAAAATCTTTAAATGTTCTACCCTCGCCTCAGGTATCTTTACAAATCTATACATGATGTAATGATGTAAATATAAGATGTGATAAATGACTAAAACTATGTTTCCTTCAAGAATGCACAAACTGAGCCAACTAAACTAGTACTTGGCTCAAAATTGGTTTTATATCTTTATATAACATTTGTAATGAAGTTAGTTTCCCTAATAAATCAATCATAATATTCTTACAAGGTAACTCGCTCTTAGATAATCAGCATTTTGTTTGTAGCCATAAATACTTCACAACCTGCATATACTCATATCTCATAAAAAATCTTAAGCTAGTCGGGTTCGTTTTGGTGGCTTATGGAATCATGAATTACAACTGCCTTAGATTAGATTAAATATATATAGTCCAGGGAGAGATTAATTCAAGTAACGTCACAAATTGGGCGATCTTTAAGATTCTTTTAGCTTAATTGAACAAGATATAAGCTTTTTGATTTTTTTTTAGCATTTACCTTAACTTTTGGAATAGAATACACATTTATTAACACAATGCATAATGAAGACAAGAAAAAGCCCGGACGGAAGCGAACACTTCCTACGTGGAATTTATATTTGCATAGTACTGACACTTGCAGCTCATAATGACAAGAATAAAAGAGACAGTCATGGGTAATTAATCTCAAAAGGGAATACTTGAATAGAAATTACAATAAATGTAGATTTAAAAGTAATATTGTGGAGAGACTTGTTTAAAGAATCTCGTTTTATTCATTTATTCCTAAAACCTTCTTTTCGGCTGGCCCAGGTCTAATGTGTTGTATTTTAAAGGATTTAAGTTTGGGCATAAAATTAGAATTTTAAGTCGCTCAAATATGAGTACAGAATATAATTGTGCAATTTTTATATATTGCATCAATAACAACCAAGGACAAAATAGAAAGGAAAAAGATAAATTAAGTGAACGAACCTGATTAGCTTCATTTTGAAGTTGATGAAGTTGAATAAGCTGCTGAAGTCCGGTTCTTTTAAGATTTGCTACTTCCCCACAATCAAATTCTTTCTCACTAACGTATTCAAGCAGTACCTGTACTCGGGTACTCCCACTGATTTGATTGCTTGCCATCACATTTACTCCCGATCTCTCGAACATCTAAAACAGATACAAAAATACAATAATATGTATTTAACTGCAAATGCAATAATAATAATATTATATACTTGTAACAATTAAGCTGAAATACCTTGACCATTTAATTTTAAAATGCAAGGACAATTTTCAACGTGTACAAATTATTCAAATGTATTTTCTTAAAAAATTGGAGTATTTTGGCTAACGTAGAAGAAAATTTGAAAGCTTTAGACTTTAACTTTAACTTGTTAGGGAGATATTAATAAAAATATATAGCACTGCTGGCTCGGTGGAACAAAGAGTTCAAAATTTGACAATTCCCAAACCTGTTGTAACTCCTGACCCCTCTGAATAACTTGGAAGACGGATGCCTGGACACGTTGGACACTGTCATTATGTACCCTGAGTAATTGTTCACAATGAGCAAGAGCCTGTTTTGACAATTCCCATCCAGTAGGCTCTTCTGTTCCCACTTTCTCTATCCAATGATCAAGTTGCGAAGCAATCTAAATAGAATAAAAACCATGAAAATAATACTTACACGAAAGCAAATGAATACAAATACACTCCAAAATACAAAAATCATGTAAAAAAGATTTCTTAAATTTCTATTCATAGTTGACGATGCGAATCGAATAGACTGTACTTGCACAAGACACAGTTTGAGACTATTTATTAGATTAACTACAGGGGCATTCCTGCATCGCTGGAATCCAAAAAAACAAAGTTTGAGAAATCACATCTGTCCGTTTTTCACATAGAATAGATTAACGAACACGGACGAGTTACTCTCATGAATTCTAGTTAATGAAAACGTTATGTCAAAACATCCTACTACAGTTAGTTATTTTGCGTGTGATTACAACTTGTAGAACATTTAACATCTAAA
>JAQGAA010000666.1:0-20420 GCA_034696425.1 Isotoma viridis
ACTTGCGGCGAAACTTTTAATTATTTAAAATATTTGGACCACTGCAAATGTCTATTGCCTCAGCTCCGCCTCCCATCTACTACTATATACACTATAACTGCTACTATATAACTCACAGGGTTTGAAACTTGGTGAGAAAATCAAACTGAATGTTATGAGGGGGAGTTTATGTCCGGAAGCATACTGCCCTATTTTTTAAGTTTATATTTGTTTAATACGACCTCTCCCACACTAGTCTAAAGTCTACACATAGACTACAAAGGACGCTTGGTGTAGGCTAAACCCTATTTCAATAAACAAAAATTCTCCCAACCTATTCTTCACCCAAGGATAAATTATAAGAGTAGACTCGCAAATTTCCTAAAGTTTACAAAACCTTGAGTTTAAAAATAAAACTACGTCAATTAAAAACCCGCATACAGTCGCCTCTAGAAAACCCAATTCCTTTATTGTTGAACATTCTCACTCTAAAACAAAAAACAAGATCAACTATAAAAGCAACTGGAAATGCATTAAAAACAAAAATGTAGCTGGTGACAGGGATTTCAAAAATACTTACAAAAACAAAATAAAAGAAACAAAAAATATTTATTTAAGAAGTAATCCCCCTCATAGACTCAACATAACTAAGCAAGTATGTTTCTTTTCATGACTTAATGGATTGGAAAAGCATGATGGGTACAATTAATAAAATGTTTTCGTGAGCTAAGGCAATTTGTTCGTAATGATAACTTCACTCATATTTCATACCAGAGGTTATCCCCTTAAGACTTTATGATGTATTATTATTAATATGTATCGCATCTCATATTGAATAATACTTACTTTTGTACACTTTATCATCTACCTTACACTTCTCATACTATTTACAAACCTTGAGACTAAACAAAATTCTTTTGTATTATTACTTGTCTATAGGTATAGTTTGTTCTTTCTAGTAACACTTCTCCCTATTCATAAGTTTATATTTCGTGATGCTGATTAAAATACAAAAATAGTATAAAGGTGAAAGTACCTATAAAATAATCAGTGAAACCTGCTTATCGTGTTCGGTAAAAAGCAGCTAAAGCACTTTATTTGATCGTCAATCAATTTCGATTAGATTAGGAACACATTTCGTAGAAAAATAATTTAAAATTAATCATTAAAAAAGTACCCTAAACTAAAATTAGTTGTTCCACTTTCAAACATTTCGTTTTGCAATTTAAGTGAAATTAGAAACTTATGATTACCCTTTTGCGTATACGTATATTATACTGACGTATCAGTTTTATTTCAATTCCTTTTGCTGCAAAGCAAACACGGTGGCGAGGCTTTTTTATATTTATTTTTCGAACCGTATGTTCCCATTCACATGAAGCTTTTAAAAAAAGTTAAAAGAAATTAAGCATGATGAACAATATTGTTTTACTTTGAGTCTTCTTCTCAAAAGAAAGCGAGGCTTTTCTCTGTATTTGACTAGAAGGAACTTTCAATAGAAAGTTACCACCTGTCTTTCATACGGTGTTGGTGTTAAAATAATAAAAATGTAAAGGGCTCAGAGGAAAATGATTCTTTGTATAGAATTTGAATTTCTGGCTAATGAATTCATTTTTCAAACTATAAGGAGTCCTATTGTTTTTCTTTGAGTAAACAGTTGTTTCAAATTTCTGTTTTACTATAGAACGCTCTTTTGTGCTGGCATTTATTAATGTTCTTCTTAATTAAAAATCCTTATATATGAGGTATATAACCCTTATGGCATATAACGTGTATAGAAATTAGGTGTTTTCAAGCCTTTTGTTTTTCATTTCAAAATTTATTTCACTGAATGTATCGGAATCTAACCTCTTTTACAACAAATGCTATTCTTTCAACTGTAAATTAAGTTGAAGTTCTGACAAATTACATCCGCCGTAGTTTATGTATTTCTTTTTACAAATTGCATTCTATCTCATTTATTAATGTGTCAGTGAATCATTAATCAATTTATTTTTAGGAAGCCATTTGAAACTCAAAAGTTGTTGATTCACGTACAAAGTACCAAGGGCAAATTGGTATTAATAACTATAACCTATATCATTTCAAAAACAATTTCATAAACAATCTAGTAATATTAGTAATATAAGATAAGTAGTATGTCACTCCTTATCACGTTTTTAGTTTTTTTCCTCTGTATACAGAAACCTTATGCAAAAACAAATTTATACAACCTACGTATTGATGCGATATTGGTAACAGTTGTTCATGACGTGTGAGCAATTTATCATTCTTTTAAAAACAAATTCTCGAACTAAAATCAAGGTCCTGTTATACAAAGCTAAAACTAGTATTTATGAATTGTTTCATTTATTTGCAAATTCGTATATTTTTTCCGTAAGGACACCGTGCGTCTTCCCCTTCCTCACTTGTATCACATCAACCATGTTGGAAAGTTGCCCAGGCACTTTAGCCATTTGTGGGCGCCGATCTCTCTAGGTACCTTGTTGCATTTTCGTACCTTTTTTACGTACGGAAAGTTTTATTTTATGCTTCATCGGAATGGTATCATGATTTCTATCTACTTCTTGTTCTCTTTGGTTCTTGGAGGATAAAGAAGAGAAATGGGATTTCCGTGTTCCTCCGCATAAAGTTGTCTATTTACATGTAAATATTTTGATTTGTTAGGCAGATATGCTTGTGATGTGACCGTTCCTAGTCATCTTTAGTCATGGAAGTAGAGGAAGAGAGTCCTTTTTATGACTTTGTGGTATGGATAATATGTTACTCAAGTGGAGTAGCAGTGTATGGAGATTGAAGTATCACAAAAATGATTTGCATGAATAAATGAAACCTTTACGAGTTCCCCGAAATGTTTATATATTTAAGATGATAAGTTCATAAATAAAGAAATAAACTATGATTCTTGCCCATGTCAGCATTAAAAAGTTTTGCGAAAATAGAGTAATAAAGCTACTCACTATGACGAGGACAAGCTCACAGAAGAGTAGTGTGGGCAAGTTGTTATTTCTTTCAGGAAAGTATTTTGCATAGAAATCATCTGCATTGGCAAAATATTTCGTTTATCTTATTTCCTTCTGATCGTTATTGAGTTATTAATATTTGAATTTTGTCGAAACATTTACAAAAAGCATAAGTTGCAAAAAATTATACTGCCAAGTAAACTCTGTATCAGTCAAAGGTTGAAATTTAATGGATTTTTTACTTGTTTCACAACACTCAGTTTTAGATTAAGAATTTACGATCGTAATCATTTATAAAAGACGGAACTGTATCAAAGGTAACGCTAAAAGTAAACTTTGTAGCCAGTAGAGGCAAATACATATTTATGTATACGGTTTCATTAAAGGCCACTCACTCTTTCATAAAAGCTTATTTTGAAAGCTAGACACAAAAGAAATATTTATGAAAGGCAAAAATGAAAAAGGATGAATTTCCTTTGTAGATTTTATATCATCTTCCTGGGTTCCTGTTTCTGTGTTTGCGGATTTTATCCGAATGAAAAATGATATGTTAGGTAAAGGGGTTTTACATTTTTCAATATTTCAATTGAAGATTTCATATAAATGGAGATTTCATGTCACATAAATATACTCACATCATCACTACGTAGTAGTAAACGAGAATAAGCAACAGCTCATATTATTTAATAATAGTACTAGTGGAGATATAATATTCCAACAAACGGAAGGTACTTGGTATTGCTCAAGTAGCTCAAGTATTCCATTTCCATTGGATATTGGATTCAATTCTTGATTCAATTGTACGATTCGAACGGGATTACTTCTTGGGAATAACGTCACTTGGACTGCATCTTGTTTTCTGATTCTTTTGCCTCAAGAAATATTATTATCAAGGTATCTGAGGTGTGTATGTAATAAACATATATCAGATCCCATATCCACCTGAAGACTTTTTTCAATATCTCTTTAAAGGATTTTAGAATTATGGATGGTCTGTTTCTTATCATCAGACTGTGGAATGGAACTTTCTTCTAAGAATCTAGAATCAAAACAGAAAGCATATTGCTATAGGCATTTTTTGAAGATTTTATTTAGAATTTAAAATGAACCGAATGCTTATAATAGTTATTCTGTTGAGTCCTATGACTTCTAAGTGTAACACCCACTCTGAAAGAAATTATTATTTTTTCAAAGTTTATCAAACTATTTGAGTTGATTTTTTTTTTCATTCATTCATATTTCACTTCAGCTGCTTGGCACGTTATATTTTAAAGTATCATTCGCTGGTGTGGGTGACTGAATGTATTTTATCAGCTGTGGGTGTCTCAAGAATTCTCATCTAATAATTCTGATCAAATATCAACTTTTACTTCCATGGGTAGAATAATCATAGGCATACGTAAGAATTGCACAACCCTGATATCAGCGATATCTCACCATGACAAGATCGGTCTTAATATTATTTTTTATAAGCCACTCTCACTTGTCAACTCCGGAACTTCAACAACAACAAATTTCTAACGATAAGATCGTTACATTGTAACTAAAAAAGCTAAAAAGCAACAAAAAAACATTGCACTTGAGTTCACAATCAAAAATCAAACGCAATAATATCTAAGTAGACAGTATTATATTAAAACCAGCAGCACTTCCCATACAGAAATGTTCAGCACAAAAGAAATGGATAAAATTTCTTACGAAATTTTACTTTAGCACCCTTCCTTGCGCAACAACAACAGAGGTACAAAAGCTTAATAAAAATATCTAAGACGCATAAATATACTACAAAACATTGCATCTGCTATCCTTCGAATTTATTTCTCACACCGATCTCGACATGATAAAAGAATGTATTAGACAGGTAAGGGAAAAAACCCGTAGTGAAAGCATTATTATTATTATTACCTGAATTTCCATTTAGATTCCGACACTGATCCTTTTATCACTCTAGCATGCCAAAAGTAAAAGAAAAATTATTAACTTTAATGTACAAAAAAACTCTCTTACCTGTTATAATATTCTGTCTATGGAAAAAAAACTACCATGATACTGAGATTCATGTCTTGTATAAAAATAATAACTCAATATCATTTTATTTCATATATACATTTTTTGAACTATTTCCTTTGTAACTAAAGAGAGCAATGTAATAATACTTCTGTCACTCTTGAGAGAAAATATTGAAATGGCATTATTCCATTTAGGAAATAAAGTACATTTCTTCTTGTACTTTTACCCAATTCCATTATGTTTCACAGGATTTTGGCATTTTTATTTTATTCTTGACACTTTTAACTCAAAAAGCAAATTGCATTGCTCGAGGCTCTCCGAAGACTTTTTAAAAGTCCTATTGTCGAACTCTCGACCTAGAATCCATGCACGAAAGACTTACTTGCGTTTATATACTCTGACACTTTTAATGGAAAGAAACGTACTCAAAACACGCTTCTTGAAGAACTGAAGACAAAAAATTCTAAACTTTCCATCATTGTTCTAGAAGAAAACTCAAAGTTCTATAGAAAAAGAAGTAGAGAGGTAGGAATATTATAGTAATATGAGCAATATTATTACAAGAAATAGCTTGTGTACTTATAGGTGAAGACTTATTGGATGCAATTTTGAATTGTGTTTTATTTCATTTTTAAAAAATGTCACGCTGAGGGTGAACTTTGACAATATGCAGTATTTATTCATTATTCACACGAGTCTTGCCAGTTTTCAAATATTTTTTGCTGTTTTATTATTTACAATAATTCTTTTCTTCGGCCTACACAAAAGATAGATGAAATATTTTTCTTGTTTTGTAATTTACTCCAATGTTCTAAAGAAAAAGTGTCCATTTGTTACGCTAAAATAATCAGAACTAAGCCAATAGACTTGAGAAGAATGTCGAGAAGTATTTTTCTTTCAAAGAAAAATATTAAAAAATTTGTGGACTTTTATATAAATGGAAGTTCTGTCAAAAACTAGTCCCTTTAGTACCTTCTCTATTGAAATAGTTTTCTGTTTGAGACTCCCTGCCTCTAATGGATTATTGCTATTTAAAGCTAGTACGTTAGTTATAATAAATAACATATCATTGTGTAAGAAAGAGGTCACATTTGCCATGAACTTTGGACTTGATCAATGTTCCGGTCAAAACTACATACTTTCACAATTTATTAACATGTAATACATGTGTATGTACATACATGCGTATTATAAAAATAAACGATATATAACCCCAGTATTAAGGCCACAAGAGTTATACCAACGAATGATGTACGAGGGCATGTAACTTTGCTGTTAACTAAACCTCCCCCTCAGGTTTAACTAAATCAAACAATAATGTTTCTTTCATAAATATCTTCCAAGAACTAAAGTATAATTCTTTTTAGCTAAAATGTCATTGTAAAAGTGTAGCAATATATGTCAGAGAGTTATGCAAGGAAAACCGTCAAGACACTGCTGATTCAGAAGAAATGAATAAAAGTAAGACATGGTTCATTTGCAAAAGTTATAGTTACCGAAAGTTTCTCATTTTGTATCACTTAGGGGGTAAAAAAACCCGAAGTATCTTTAAGTAATAGCAGAGAATTGCAATATGTGTGGCAATATCAAGTGTGTTATTCTTGAATGTAGAAATGAAAGTTAATTCTTATAAATCCCTTGTGGGACAATAGGATTATGATGATATGCTGTGAATAGTAAAGATAGGTTTTTCTATATTGCAATGACAACAAGTTACTAATACTGACAGTATTCAATTCAAGTAAAGAAAAACTTATGTCTTGTCCTACTTTGCCATTATCTCTTGAACGACACTCCTCTTCTTTTATGATGATATTCTTGTAGTTGTAAGTACTTAATATATACTGCAGTTGAGTGAACTTAGTTGATACAAGAGGTTGTTACAGGAAATATAAAAATTATATGTAATACAGCTTTTAGATGGATGTTATGAATGAATGGGGGATGATGATCCAGAAACAAGTTGCGGTTGAACGAATAAAATTTATTGCCTTCACTTTTATTGTCAAAAGAAAACATTGGGAAGTTGGAAGGAATACACTTGAGGACTCTTTTTTATTGAAGTTAAACTTAATAAATTGAATTGCTTTGTGGTAAATGTTAACTTTTACGATTAAAATCATTTTTGAAAGACACGACCTGCAACGCATTGACCTTTTTTGGATCCAATAAAAAAAACATGTTTTCGTTGAATATAAATTGCTGAGAAATATGCAATACTATATTATTGCCGAAGAAAATGCAAAGAAATTTTAATGCTTGAATATGTGCTCTATGATGAAGCTCTGTTGATTTCAATTTAAACATTGTTAAATATATGTATGAATTACATCCAGTAGTGTAGAGTAACATTTCCCATCTGCGACTCCAAAGATATCGCTTGCATTCTAGGTTACAGTATCAAATAGAAGAAAAAATTGCGAAAACGAATGATATCAAAAAAATGCATTTCCGATCCGGTTTCCTTTCATCAAACAATACCATTGCAATGCAAAACTGCGTTATTAAATTTAGTCTTTTTATTTCATAACACAGTAGTAGCACATAAAAATAAAAAGTTTTGAGATCATTTTTCTTTCTTACTATCATGAATTGAACAGTTATTTGCTTATGGAAATGAAGTGATTGCAGAATGAAGATGCCTTCGTTGTGTTGCAACCTCTTCAGCCGTCCAACAGGAAATTGCGGTTGTAGTCATATTGTTATAAGCAGTTTTCCATTGCATAACATTTACAATGGACTTGGAGAACAAACTTTTAATTTAACAGAGATGGATGAAGCTGTCGTAAGAATTTAGATGGATAAATTAGCATCAAGATGTCTAAATAAGTGTTGTTTTTAGTATACCAACCCTTCATTCATCATTACTATGAATTGCTACTGATTTCTCTATCCTTGATGCTGGTTGGAAAAACCTGGTAATAATAATATGACACAGATAGACAAAAAACGTATTACTGAACTACTTCCAACTAAGGATAGAAATGGAAGTTGAAGACAGCCACAAATGTGAAACAAAAGACTTTACTTAGAAAGAACAATAATTTGTCTAGAAGTCTAAAGTAGGAAATATGTATGAAACTGCAAACGAAGTTTGCAACTTTAAACATTCTGTGCAAATACAAAAGATTCAAAAGTATTTCTATTCTTTGCACGACTAAATCTTTTAATGGTGATGAGCAGATGAGTTAAAGAATACAATTGCAAGTTGAACTTTCCTTGATCTCTTTTTTCTATGTGATGCAAATGAATTTGCATTTGTTTAAGAAGTAATTTAGAACCGGTGGTACACGACACAAAAAACTAGTGTAATTATCAACTTTTCTCGTTCATTTTAAAATAGGTATTTGCTATAAAATCTCAAGTATAGGACGCGGGTTGTGTGGTTAGAGCTTTTTATTCCTAAATTTCATCTAATGCAGAATGGTTGTAACAGCCTTTGGGTTTTTGGTTTCTAGATGATAATAATAAGGTATAAGAGTAGGAAAAGTAATGTACCATACTATTGGAGTGAAAGAAACATATTATTATTCCAGTTATTTCACATAAAAAAATTCTTCTGAATTGGGATGTTGCTCAATTTTCTTGTACATGTTCTGAGATGTGACTAATACTAAACAAACGAATTCTTGCTTCAATAACTTCCATTTCCTTTCTTTAAAAATCAATGGATATTTTTACTTCGAAATTTACTCTGCAATATTTATCTCTTGAGTTTTTTGGTGCAATTTCTCATTTAAGATATCTTTTCAAATATCCGAATCTTTATAGGCATTACATATGTAGGTATTGCAAAAATGTTGAACATAGTTTACTTTCACTTGTACAGTTTTGTTATACGCAATTTGTTTTTTCTACAATAGCTTCTTTCTTTTGATGACAATAGCAAGTGTAACAGAATCAGCGGCTGCCAACAACATGCCACCCACCAAAATTCATAGGCGTATGCAACTTAGCTACACTTCTGCTGCTATGAATGTGTAATGAAAAGTGAAAATTTTCATTGACGACTACCTAGTACCTACGTTGAGCTACAAAAGATTCTTAATCTTGTCCTTCTATTCTTGTGACGATCCCCTAGGGTAATCCGAGTACATAGAAGTCACAGGACGAAAAGTAATATAATCTTTGACAAGAAGATAAGAAAGTTAACTTCAGTCTTAAACTGACTTTCCCTTGGCTTGTTATTTACGCAGTAAAATTATAAGCTACTTATTAAACAAATTTAAAAGTTCAAAAATACTATAAAAGAAGATCATTACATTGAATTACGTTGCGTATGATATCAAAAGATAAGATTATTAACTTTCAGTTTAAAACCGTTGATAATACATGGACTAATTGTAATAACAAAGGAAGAATCCCTAAATTCAATGAAAGATGCTTTGAAAGAATACAAAAACATTCTTTGAAGAAAATCCTCTCACATTAATGTACCCACGCAAAAGTTTTCTTTTCTGTAGTAAATAACAAACTTTAGAATATTTTGAAATCCTCTGAAAGTAAGTTAGTAACAGCGTCCGTTCACTCTTCCATAAAGGATTTTAATCAACTTACTGTTTAGCTTGGCCATGAATAGCAGGAGAATTAGAAAGTTTGCCAACTGCCAAAGTTAAAAGTGAAGTCATTAACTAAGAGATGCTTCTTGTGCTTTCAGTCAATCTATCAATGGTGACAGTCTTAAGAATTTTAATAAGAGTTACCATTCGAAGAATAAAACTAACAGGCAGGTTTTATAATACATCGTTGGCAGTGAAAGGCAAGAAAAATCCATGTAGAAAGCATTTGGCAGCTAGAATTCACTTTTACATATTTGTAATATGATTAAAATTGGAGTAGAAATAACTATTTAGGTCCGTTCTTTTTTGGTTGTGAAGAAATGCAAAAAATTCAGTGTGACCAAAAACATTCTGAGATTAAATATCATTTAAAAAATAAAAATAATCTGTTTATTCAATAATGTTGAAAGTTTTAAGGTATTTTCTACGTATAAAAATAATTAGTAAAGTTCTTCCTCATCAGAAACACACACTCATTCATTCAACTTTTAAATCATTAGTTTCTTAAAATATTCAGAAGTTCCTTTCCCATTCGGGGTAGAAATTGACTCACTGCTTTAATAAATGTGCAAGGAGTAGTCTGGGTTTCTCGGGCATCTTAAAGTATCTAAGCATCATGGTAAAACTGCTCTAAACTTTCTTTCGTTCTGTCACTCAGCCTATCCGCGTCTTGTACACTCCATTTGTGATGCTATATGTACAAGTCAATTAATTAACCTCGTTATTTTATGACAGTCTTGGTTAAATCTAATTATGTATGTACTGTCACGAGTACTTTAACTGAAAGCTAAATTTCGTTAAAAGTTGGTGACAACTAGATATTAACGTACCTTTCCTTCGATCGCTTGGTCCAGAATTAAATGAACAAGAGACAATCTACGCTTCCAAAGGAAACGCTCAAAGTCCATTGAGCTCAAGTCCTTGAAGATATGTTGGAGCAGGAGATTCTCTCTAAAACATTTTACATTTAAGGTTGATGGCTGATTTGACAAATTAATGTGGATTTTTAGAAAAGTATAACTATAGACTACTTGAAAATTTATTATGCTCTATGTTGTAGATTGGAAAATGCCACGAGACGGAAGCCAAAGTTCGAATAAATTAATATTAGAAACAAGGCAAGTCTCAACTGTAATATTTTTTCTTAGAATTGGATGTCACAGACACTTGTGGATTCTGTCTCAGAATATTTATTTGCCCTCATTTCCATTTGAAAAAGTTATGGATGATAAATATCAAACAGTCTGGTCTATATGCAATTTTTCGAAGATTGAGGAAATATCTGACTATTTTCTTACCTTGACCCCTTTCCAGTTGGGAAGTAATCTTCAACGTTAAGTTCCATAATATCTGGCGAAACATATTCGGAATTATGCAGGATGTCATACGCTGTGATAAAAATGAATAAATTAATAATCAGCAAATTATTCGGGTGTGGCAAATGTGATTAATCATGCAAATGTATTCAAATTGCAAAAAGTTTTGTTACTTTCTCCGGTATATAACATTACAGATGCATTTATACTCTATATACTGTGTGTAATATAGATTACCTTTCCCTTTCTTCTCCTCATCATCTTCTTTGAACAATTTGTTCAACTCTTCCAAGGTCTCTCGACCTTCAAGATAAACTAAAGCCTCCTTCTGTTTCCGTATTTCAGCATCAGCCAAAGTTAGTTGAAAATTATCCACAAGAACAGCAACCAACAAGCTGGAAATTGAAAGCTGAATTTTTTTGTTTGTTGTGATAAAATGACTTGTAAAATAAATAGAAATTTATCCAAGGCCTTAAAGTCCTTTTAGAGTTATGCACTTACTTAAGGAAGACAAAGTATTCAATTACGATGTAGCAAAATAAATAAATAAACATGATCCAATATTGGAGATATTTGCTGTTTCCAGCATTATCATCAGATTCAAAATCAAACACATCAAGAAGCTCGAACCAGTCATCCAAAGTCAATAGTTGAAACAGTGTTATGAAAGCGTACCAAATAGTACCAAAATGCTTGGGCGACTCTTCAAAGAAAAGGCTTCTTCCAAGCACGGCAAATACATCTGCATAAATAATTCAGTCTCTCGTTAAATAATGTTTGTTGAAGCAAATGCATACAAGTATTCTGTGATTTGGGTTAGACAAAATTTCAATTTGAAAACAAACATCATAATTGACCATGGGTTATGTTGTGTAAGCAATTTTGTTTAATTTTGTCATGTTCATTCTTACACATGAAAAGTAGCATAAGGACAACAATAGATCCCATAGATAACATAGAATGAAACACTGTTGTAACGACAACTTGTAAATTGGGAAGAAACCTAAGGGGTAGATAAATAAATGTTAGATTATGTTATTTTAACAAATGATTTGAAAACAAGTTTATTTCCATTGAAAACTCAATATGTAAGATTATTTTTCAAAATTTAATTTGATTACTACACTAAAAAAGCTTACTTGATAATACATAAAAGTCGAAGGGCACGAAGAGACTTGAGAAACTTGAACCAAATATTTGCATTAATATCTGTGCTTAAAGCCAATGTTTTTGTTACCAATTCTACGGAGACTTCCCTAGATAAAAACCAATAGCAATTTGGTATTACTTAATTACAATCAGTGCAATGATACCATCTTTTCTAAAGTTGAAACTGAAGCCAGAAAGTGCATGTGTGGATATGGATCAAGTTTCATTTAGTGGATATGTACACCTTAAAGATGATGTCAAAAATTGTAAATTGCATGACACAAGCATTGTGTATCGCACTTACAGAAAATGCACCACAATGATAACCATGTCCAAAATGTTCCACATCTGTTTGAAGTAATCCTCATGGTAGATCATTATCTTGAACATAGCTTCTACAACGAATATCCCAATGATACACGCGTCCATTGATTGAAGAGGAAAGGCTAAAACATAAACAAATAACTTGAGACGGGGAAAGTATAATAAACTTTGAACCTTCAATCGTACTCGAACCGGTATCAAAAGTTGATATAAAGGTATTTAATAACAAGAAAAAGCGACTAGTCTGTAAAGGTTAATTCTCTAGAGTATTACAGACTTTTAGAGAACTGTTAATTGAAACTGAAATATGATACAATAATATCACAAAATGAGTTTTTTAACTACAAAACTCATTACTACTCCAGGACTCGTAATACAATGTTATCAATACTTACCATATCTGATGGAAATGGGTTCAAATGTGAGTAGAAATATTCCAACGATACTCAAAATAATCGTGATCAACATGAATTGGCCAAAGAAATTGCTATTGATGAAATCGTATAGCATCTGTCGTTTCTCATCAGCATTGTGTAAGTATCTCTCTCGGTTTTTCTTCTCCTCGAAAGCATCCCGTAGAGATTGTTGCTCAAATTTATCCTGAAAGAATGAAATAGGATTATCGATTTCACTAAAATTGATTTTATATAAGATGAGAAATAGTTAATTAATTTATCTTGGCATGATTTTGCAATGAATTGATAAGCCTTAAATTTTATTTACTTGAGCCACTACCTATATAACTTGTTGTTTTGCAGAAAGCAAGTACTGTGATAAAATAGTAGCTTCCGGGCTACAAATTACTTTTATATAAGTCGGAACTTTCTTAAAGAATAAATGTGTAAAAGAATATGAAAATGTAAATAACTTTAAAAGTAGATATGATATGAGATTCAAAACTTGAAAAGGGAATTCTGTTTCCCAACTTTACCTCACAAAGTTCCAAAATCTCCTCAAACTCTTGGTCATTGATGTTCGCCCTTGTTCTGAACATTTCGACAGCAGATTTAGCCACATATTTAGGGTCAGCGAGGACTCTCTTGAGATTTGGATAGATTTCTGCCATCCCTTCCTCTTCTTCTGCTTGTGTTTTCAGAAATATTGCATTCGTCTCTCGTGTCATGAGTTCATCTTCCATTTTGGACACTTGTTCTTTCTTCTTCTCAGGAGAAGCCAGCTTTTCCATTTCTTTCCTTTTTTCTTCCTGTTCACTATAATCAGATTCAGGATCTCCAACTTCTTTCTCTTCCTCCTTTTCTTTATGCTTAGGTTTGATATGTCCAGCTTTCTGCTCATTTCTTGCAGTCACTATCTCGTCCAAGTCTGTGTGCTCGCGGATAACCTAGAAAACAAATTTGAAAATGTCAAGCAGATTTTGAATTGGTAGGTCTTTCTATATGGGATCAAGGGCTGACACAATCGGTCAGGCTTTACCGTAATGACATGCCCATTTCCTAGTTCAATCTCAATCCAAAAATTTTTTATCTGAAACTTTCATCTGCCATAAAAATCTAGTCATAGGTTTTACTTGTAATTTTGAATTATTTCTAGATTTATTGTTTGAATTATCCACTCATCTTTCAATACTATTGATGGAGTAAGGTCTTTCAAAATTACAGAAAATTGTGAAATGTTTCTTGTTTTAGGAAACCTATGTACTTGAAACCTTCTCACCTCCACACAAAATAAAGTTGTGCCTCCACCCATAACAACAGCCCTTTAAGGTTTCTTGGAATGTCTTTTGAAGTACACAAAACACTTGGCTTTTGTAGTTACTTTAACCAGAAGTAACTAGAAAGAATTTCATTTCTCAGAAAATCCTTTAGTTTCAGCCCCCTATGCATTCTGCCACTGGCATTTCCCTACATAACATAAGTGATGCTTCGTAGGACGCAATCTTTCGTCCATGGGCATGTCGTTTCAACGGTTGAAATTAAAAAGACTTTCAAACCGTTGAAAGTTATATATCAATTACGTAATGTAGACTTTCATCATCTTCATTTTATACTGCTATACTGATTATATTCAAGCAATTCCAACTCAAGTTTATATGGTCTTACCTGAAGTTTTCGATGTTCTCCTTGAAGACACTTCAGCATCTCATGGACTCTCACTCGTTGAAGAAAATTCTATAGGGAAAATTGTCAAAAGAAAAAAATTGGGAGTTTTACTTGCATTCATTTCATAATTGCAACGGGTGTAAATTAATGAAGTAGCTGTAACACCACCACTACTACAAAACCTCATTTTTATATAATTCTTAATAATTATGAAAGCATATAGTCCTTTCACTAAATTGTAAGCGATAGAATTGGAAGGATTACGTTGCCTGTAATTCCAACTTTTAATTAAAGATATCTACGAGTTCTTTACTCTCTTATGTAATACCTGCCATCTTAACTGAAGTTCATCAGCCAACTTTACATCTGGATTATCAGCTTCATCCTCATTGCCTTTCACTGCTCCCTCTTTGTCCTCTTTGCTTGGTTTCGTTTCTTTTTTGTCTTTTGTGGCCATCTTTATCTATCAATGTGTATGATGATTTTTACTTTTTAATAAATCAGATATAAACCCAGATTAAGTTAAATCCACTTTGCAATTTAACTATGCACCCAGGAACAATAAACTTATAAAATGTAATTAGAGATCGGCTCGTATAAGCTATTTAAATTGATCACAAACAATTTCTTATATAACAACTACGTTGTTTGCCTTAGCACACATTATGCGTCATAGGTTGTGACCTTAACTTAGCATCTAAAAATGTCAGCAGATTAATGTATCACTAAAAGAGTGACATGGGAATAAGGACATTGGCATCATTGCCATTTTAATAACTTTGGGCAATAAAGCTATGGAAACTTTCTTTAGTCTTATGAACGCGTAGAAAACCTTACCTAAGGGTTCGTACCTTCCTTTGCTTCAATGTTCAATGTGAGATTTACCTTTAGCCTTTGGCTAATATACATGCATAAGTAAATACCACATTGCGACGTAAGCTTGTTTGAAATTGTCTTGAAAAAACAAATTTACTTACATATTTTTGAATACGGAGAAAGTATAATCAGATGTTCATAAAATAAGCCCATTTTGCTATTTTTTAAATAAATTTTCAAGAAAATTGTATCAAACTCGGTAATCAACTCAAGACTGGAAATGTAATGCAAAAACACTTCATGAATTTTTAAACTGTATAAAAAAGCAAACAACACAAATTGCTTTTGCTACTTAGGCTCAACAGCCTTAAACTTGGTACTTTATGATAATGATGAAGATGAAAGTAATATATTTTGCCCTACATGTCAATTTTATTAGATAAAATAAAATACGCTCTGTCCGTCTTCTTTCATTTTGTTCGTGACTGGTAATGGTAACCTACTGTCTTATTAGGTCATACTTTCCTTTTTAACAATATTTCATAAAAAGATGTTCAGTTCTGACTTGTGTCCATGTTATTCTCACTACCCATAACATGATACAACCCTGAATGTTAATTTACTCTCCACCATTACTATGTACCAAAAACAACTACTACTTGCTACTACTGTTATCAACAACTTTCTTTTGTATTTAAAAATCCATTAAATAAATTACTCAAATACTACGTACGCTGATTTCCCTCGAGAGTACACGTTTCTGAGGTTGCTTAAGTTTGCACATTGATGAATTGAATTGGAGTATTGAGCCCTTGTACCTGCCCATAATGATTTAGTGCATGCATACAGTTTTTATGTTGTGTAGACATTCAATTAATACGAACTAATTTGATTGATCAACTTTTTTAAAAGTGATGATGTGCACAGTGGTAAGTGGTTATGTTGCATCTGCGAATATCTTGAACCATTATGTAATTAATTAAGTACTCAATTTTTATCAAGTTAACTCATCTCTTTCATGGAATATTTTCTTCCTAGAATATAATCAGTCTCTCATGTTTCCCATTCAAAAAAACATCTCATTTCACAAAACAGATCGGATATAAGTTTTCTCATTAGTGTTCATCTGCTGAAGGTATTTCTACGAAAAAATTGAATTAAAAATTCTTTTGCATATTTTTAAAAAACTGAAGATGAATATATCAAATTTAATTAGATTTTCAATCAAAATATTGATTATAATAACCATACATTTATATGTATTCCATGAACCTGAGTACAAGAGACGAAACGACCCATGAAAGTTATGCTTGTTTTCATCATCATCACGCTTCAAATTTGTTTTCAGACTTCCAAAAAAGTAATTAATAATTTTGTGCATATTTTGTCCTTTACAGAGTAATAATGAAATAGCAGACGAAGGAAATTTAAATCAAAAGCAGTTGATGAAGCCAGAAAGTTTTTCCTGCCGCAGATCCAACCGCATGTTGAAGTTTGTACGACAACTTTGTTTGTTTGATTTTGATTGATCAAAGTGAACAATTTTTCACACTGCCTCTGCTACCTTCACTACCTATGCGATTTTAATTTGTTGATTGAACAAGTTCAGACTTCAGACCACTCTGAATCATTCACCCACGCATTTAGAACGCACGCTCTAGAAGTTGCTACAGAAAACGTATATTTACAGGAGAACTCACTCAATACTTGAGCTAATTTATCCTCACCGGATTTTCAAAATAAAACATATTAAAGCTATCATAGACATATTTGACTGACAGATTGTGGTTCGGTATTATATCAAAGGAAGGAGAAAAGTTGCTATAATTATACAGACCGTTCATAACAACTCCAGAAGACAAAAACACCTTCCTTCGAAAGCTTTGTATTCCTTATCGATTAATTGAACCTTTATTCAAGCAGCGTATCAAACTTCCCTTGTGGATTGCAAAATAACAACGATAATCTAAATTTGAAATTATAAAAGGTAAGAACAATAAATAAATATCAGATCAATAATAAATTAATAATTGAACATATATATACCTTCTATATAACGTGTTCATTAAACTTCACTTAAAACACAATCATATATTGATTGACTTTTTGAAGTTGTGGTAAACAATTGTTCGTTAGGTAAGTTAGGTTTCATAATTAAAGACGATGACCTTTATTCATACATTCTCGAATACAGTTGCTCTCCCCAAGCAATATTAGCTAATTCTTCACCTTATCCGTTCCTACAAACATATCTTAGGGTCTTGAAATGAGCACAATCATACATTTTTTCAAGTTTATTCAAACTTTGGATTCCTATGCAATTTGAAGTATTTCATATAATGCCTATACATCTTTGCTCATGTGGAGAAAGTCGATTAAACTCTTTGAATTCTCTGTGGTATCTCACATTCAGACAAAACATGAAAAAGTGTTGAAATGCCACAAGACTTTTTCAGATTTTAAAACTTTTTCCCCTTGTCGATAACCTGTGGCCTCGAGCTGCATTCAATTCAAGCCGGCTTAGCTCATCAATAATCGCTCTACGAACTAAAAACATTGGAAAAAGACACATACAGTCCTTTCGCTTTGTAAAAAACGAAAGGAAATCTATCATCAAGGCAGTAGTGTGTATAATATTATGTACAGTATGTTACTATGTACTTTACTTTGCATGTCTTGTTGTGTATTTCAGACACATGCAACTATACCTACGTATATATTATAGGAAGTTAACCTTTTTTATTTGTAAACGAAATGTGTTCAAGGAAAGTGAGACTTTCTTCTACAACTGGTAAATAATACTCAAGAGCTTAGAAAGGCTGTTGCGTTTCTTGGTTGTAAAAAGGAAGTTTAAACAGCTGCAAAGGGAAAGAAATTGCACTTTTTTTTATTGCATCAGTCAGCCGAATATTATAATATATTCTTGTGGGTACTGTACAGTTGAACCTTGGAATTTTATTATATGAGAAATTCAGTAATAAATAATCCCTTTGGGGCTCCCTTTTCCTATTTATTTTTGTCTCAAGTTCACTCAATAGAAAGTAGTAAACGGTCTTTACTCTTTAAAAACCTGCTTGAAACCATATTCTCATTATTACTTGCATTTTATTTTTTTTAAACTCTCCATTCTCTCAGAGACTACCACAACGGGATGATCTAAATGAGGTGACACACTAACAACAGTTGGTAAACTTTTAGAAAAAGAACCTTGTTCCGTCTATATGTTATGTAGGTCAGTTTGTCCGGGTGTGAAATCATGCATTATTATTGTCCTCATATCCCGATACCATACACTACACTATACAATAATCTACCCTCCAGTCAAACACTACCGACTGTCCTGTCCCAATCGGTATCTTAAGTATCGAACAAGTCGTAAATGCATACTGAAGGAAACAATCACTCTAAAACGGGTTGCTTTGGCAAAGAATCAATTCCTCCGTTCCTACTTGCTTCAGGGAGTACTTTCTCTTCTTTGTGTCGGGTGAAAGGAACTTTCTCCAGATGTGAAAGAATTGTTAGTTTCATAATAGCATAACCGACTATAGTAGATAGAATAGTAGTACTGTGGTAATACTGTGTGGTATTGGCATGGCCAAAGAGGAAGGATTTGGGTATCACTTTTCTACTTAAAGTTTCACTTCGACTTCAGCTGAATGAATTGATGTGTCTGAAGAAAGGGGCTAACGTGTTATATTATTACTCTGTAGAGATATCGTTTTTATAGATGTGTGTATATACTAAGAGACAGCACTTTATTTTGCTTGACTAGGCCAAAGAAAGAACTAGTGCACTACTACGAGTTTATATAAACTTTCTCTCTTCACAAGATTTGATAAGATAAGAAGAACCTTTATTAGTACGGGTTTTATGAATCTTGCTTACAACATGAACCCTTACCTTGTATCTTATGTGGAAAATTTTCCATTATTTCTATCCCTACTGCTACTTCAGCTTTTTCAGTTTGCAGAAATCTGTTGTTAGAATCCATGGAATATTCCTATTGTGAACGTTGCTATTGTTGAGACGGTGGCAAGTATAATAGTTGTAAAAGTCAACTTTAGACAGACAGGCTGAAAAAGTTGAAATGAGATCTCTAGAAAGTTGGAGATGAATTGTGAAAAATTCATTTTGTCTTTGCTCTTACGTCTGTATTCATCATTCATGTAAAATTGAAGAGTCAACCATTTCAGTAGTTTTTCACAAACGGCTGTTATAAATCCAGGGAGGAGAAACAATAGGACAGGTTCAACTGTCAAGTCACATTGCGAAATTTTATACTGAAAAATCACTAGAAATTTCTTTTATTTCATAATGAATATTCCGAGAGCGAAAATGATTTGATTTCAACAAAGGGTTGTTAAAAATGAATATGATCTGTGATTCTAGTAAGTAGTTCAAGCTTTTGTCGATCTCAAAACTTCAAAGTCTTCCATATTTATGGTCCACATGTAAAGATTTTATCAACAATCATGAAGTGGTAGCATAAAGGAGGTAGTGGTAGTAATAATATATTATCAACCACGGTACTCCTATTGCACTATTTTGTATTGAGAATATAGCAAATTGTGAATAAAAAATTCAGGAGTAAATAGGCAGGTCAGTTTGCATTTTAAGTCTTATATTCCGATCAATATTGTCAACTGCATTTACCCGCATAATGTTATATATCTTTCTTTCGATAAATTTTTCAGGTATTGCTGCACTACATGGTCTTAAGAGGTATAAGATATTGAGCATTGCAGTATCGCAGAGACAAAATGTAAATTGGAATTCGATTCTTAGGCAAACAGGAATTTACCTCTCTGATGAATCTAATAATATGAATTTTTTAAGGTTGACGTACGAATCGGAAGCCAATTCATTTTTGATCCTTTAGATCTGCAAATAACTAGATAGAATCATGAAAAAAACATTAGCGATGATAAAAATTCCACTCTAACATTAACATCTCACTAACCTGAACATTTTCCTTAAATAAGAAAGTGATTTGTAAAAAATGTTAATATTTAATAGATTCTAGCATCCGCATTAGATTTCCGATGAATATCCTACACGTGCCGAATGTAAATGAAAATTTCGACACGGCTCACTACATCAACCGTCTAATATACCTATAAGATACAAGTATCATTATTATGGGTGAAACCCATTATAAGATTGCACATGTCTGTCGTCTGTCTGTCTGTCTGTTGTCTGTCCGCGCTCTAACTTTCGAACGGATCAACTTTTTTGAAATCTGAT
>JAQGAA010000667.1:0-20404 GCA_034696425.1 Isotoma viridis
GTCCCAGTTGATGCTATCTTGAATGAATTGATTTTTCAATAGAACACACACACATGTCAACATAATAATAATATTAATAAATAGTAGACTTAAGTAGACAAAAAAGGCAGGACAATTAGATTAAAACAATAATAAATTGTATTTAATTCTTAGTGTGTCTCTTTATTTGTTTGATTCTGTAAACCCACAAAGAAAAGTTGGTTTGAGATTGACCAACATTTTCTTTAGAAGATAAGCTGTTATTGTGATTTCGCTTTAGTATAATAAGAATAAGATTATAAAGTTGAACAGAGCAACCCAATTAGTTTACTTATGTGTAAATAGAATTAAATTTAAAAATTACATTTTTGAGATTCTTGTCAATCGCGGATGTAAAACTCGATCTATCAAATATTTTTTGATACTGGTTTAATACTCAAAGTTTATGAAAAAAGTAAGTGAAATTTTGAACAAGGGATAGAAATTAGGTGCGCATTGTTGGGAAAAAATAAAAAATAAGAGCTATAGTGTTTTGTTCGAGTTAATAACTTGTTTCAATGTATTTTTTAACTCTCATCTAGTGTAATGAATATAGTAGTTGTATGTATAGTTTTATGAAACATTTTTATGGATTTTTTTAGGAATTTGAATTTTTTTTACTGTCAACTGTCTATGATTTCCTACGAGTGTTCTTTAAACTTTTTATTTCTTCAATCTTTCATCGATGATGTTGGAATTCTTTAAAACTTTAGAGGTTTGAAATTTTTAAGGCATTTATCAGATTTTTGAAATTACTAAAATATACACAATATAAAACTTAGGATTAGACATAGAAGTAGATAGATATGAATTAGAAAACAAATGAGTTTACTGGAAATTGATTTTTTTGTGAATTGTGAGGTTTTGTTTTTTGTATAGCTTACCACTCATCAATTTTTAAACCTCTAATAGGATTTTTATCAACTCAACCTTAGATATATCTCCAATGAGGATTTCCTTCTTTTTTCAAAGTTATTTACGTCTGGTCTACCTCAATTTTTATTTTATTCTTAAATCTAAATACTTGATCTAACAGAAAGTTGAATAAATCCTATTTTAAGATATTGTGTAATTATAATGATAAAACATAGGTTTTACCCAGGTAAAACCTTGGGTATTTATGGATTTTATTACACATTTTAATTACAGTACCACAACCAAATATTTCTTAAACCATTTCAACTTTATCAATTCTCAAAAGACTGTGTAAGTACATCACATATACTTGAAAACTTTTTAATCTTTATTTCAGAACTTGACACAAGATAAGACTGCTAAGACAATATTAAAAAACACAATTACTCCAACTTTACTAAGGTCATTTATAAATATGAACATTTTGACAGTACAAGGGAGGAGTCGGCTTTAAAAAGATAAAAAAGAATTTCTCACCCCTGTAGACAAACTAGTGTGAAACACACTCCTCTTTGAAAACCAGTGTCACTCAAAATAAAAAAATGAACACTAGATATCACTTCCTTCTGACCCAGTTTTTTCTTTTAATAAAATTATTAGTTTGTACCAGCGAACCCATAAACATCCCATACATTCTAGACTCAATAGATTTACACTTGTCATGCATTACACTAACAGTAATCCCACCTTCATTACCAGATTCCTTAACAGATTTAGAATTTTTTCCATCTGCAAACCTTAACATTGACCACTATGACCTCCAACTCTATCCTTTACTTTTGACCCAAACCAATGACAATATCAGTTTCAGTTGGTTCAATGAATTTAAAATAGAAGAAGGCTGCAGACTTATCTTAGATTTTACTTTAACTCTAAGACGATACAAATTCTCTGAAAGTTATCATCTCCCTACAGTTCCTGTCTACGAAGTTCATCTTTCCAACGAATTAACTCAAGCAAATTCATCTTCAGACAACCCAGAGCCTTCTCGATTTATAATACAATCATATGTAAAAATCTTCATAGGCCCAACTGGAATTTCTTGGTGTCCATCTTGGTCTTCTTGTGAAACCGACCAACCGACTTCCCATCCAACTCCAAAACGAATCATCCCATCCCCCAAAACAATCACTCAAGAATACATTCATCATCAAAATGGCAAAGGTCACCATGCATATTTCCAAAGTGACGCTTCTCTCGATACAGCTAAGGTTACCCGACCAACAGCCCACTGCGAGAAAGGTAACATTCTTGAAACAAATGGTATTTACAGGTGCACTTATACAGCCGCCCTAGTCCACATCTTATCATCCCGACTAAATGTTTCCTACACAAGTAAATCCAATGTAAAATATCCTGACGAAGACGAGTTGGATGTACTGGATCCAAATCCAGCTCTAGTTATTTGCATAGACTCATGCCAACTTGATCCAGATTCCCATTTGGGTGGAAGAACCTCAGAAGTTTTGTTTGACCAAGATAGAAACTACATATTTTATTGTAAATTCCAAAATCAGTACGAAAACCCAAGTTGGGGTGTCATTTTCGATTCTTTCGAATGGACTGTATGGGTTGGGATTTTATTAACTGCAGGAATTATCTCCCTTCTTTATCGGAATATCCGGTACTTCTTTGATGTATTTTTCTTATTCATCGGGCAATCACATCAAATGAAATGGCACTCTTCTGTTAAAGGTTTAATGCTTATCCTTGTAATAATTAACCAAGACTATCAAGCAGTTATGACGGGAATGGTAACAACTCCATTGTCCAAAGCGTCCATTCAAGATGCGAAACAAATCTTTGCTGAAGGATACAGATTCGTATTGCCAGATGAAACTACTGCTGCTGCAGGTGGTGGGTTCGTTGAAAAGAGATTCAACAAGCTTGGGATACCTATACACGATACGGCAGTGATTAGTACTGTAGTTAATCTTAATCATGGACTACAAAAATGGTGGTTTTACTTCCTGTCCAAACATAAATGGCTTCTTTTTGTGAGTGTGAAGCAGCACAAGGCATTCGTGAAAATGGGATTGTTTAAGCAGAATAAGATTCATAATAGCACTTGCTTTCTTGTTAAAAACGATAAGGGAGAGGATGATCAACATGTTTTCGAAAGAGAGACTTGGTACATGGTCCGAGGGAGGGTGAAGGAAAAGGCGTATGGGATTTTAAAGCATATGGCTATCACTGGGGTGTATCATTTATTCAGGTTGAAGAGTATTGAGTCAGATTTTCGCAAAGCAAAGTTTTCGGAAACTTGTAGAACTGGATATTGTGAAGATGAAAGTTATAAACCTTTGAGGTATCATTCACAAGTCAAAATTGTTATTTATTGGTATTTATTACTGTTAGGGGTTAGTTTGGGAATTTTTGTGAAAGAGAATTGGGATAAGATTAAATACATAAGGTTCAAGGTTTACCTAGTGTTTAAGAAGTGTCAAAGGTCAAAGCAGGAAAGAATTAGCGATAGGTCAGTTATGGAAAAGTGGGTACCGGTACCGCGGTACTGAGCTAACGGAAACAGATATAACTCTTGTTGCATTGTGTACTTTGGAATTTGGATTGTGTAACAGTTTAGCTTGAAACTCATGTAAAGTCTTAGAAAATGCAATTTCATTGATGTGATAATATTGGATCTTACCCATGCACCACGACCTTAAACAAAAATGCAAATGGTTTTACACATTAAATCTATATTAATTATATTATATATTTTTTGTACACGTAAGTGCATTAGAATGTGTTTCATTTGTGAAAAATTTTAAATCTGACTCAATAATGTGTTGTAAATTCATTCTCGAGAACATTTTGATGTAAGGAATGGGTTTTGGGCTTTAAAATGAAAATTTATTTAACTATTGGTAAAATAAGATAATGTAGCGAGTATCGTTTTATTCAAATTTTTTTAAACCCATACGTCTTTGGACTCATACGTTCACTTTAAATTCGAGTGCCTATACTGCCTCGTCATTCGTCAATAAAAATGAGAATTTCATTTTTGGAACATGTATTGTGCAATTCAATAGTAGTTGTCTAGTCAAACTTCATAAAAATTACTTTTATCTTTGTTTTTAGTAAAACTTGGAATTTCAAGACTAAAAATAGTTGATTGTGTTACGAAAACTGTAGAATTTAATTGCATGCAGATCGAATGGATTAAGAATACCAAGTGTCATTTCATTGGTTTAAATAAAAATTAAAGGTTATTTTTTTAAAGCAAGAAACTGCTGTAAAAGAACTTTACTTTTAAATTCAACTTTTCCTTATTATCTTGAAAATCTTGTTTTGAAAGTTTTTTTGTAGGCAAATATAAATACAGTACAATTAGTTTTTAAACATGTAGTAAAATAATGTGAAATCATTTAAATGTTCAACGTTTGTCTCATGTAATGTATGTCTATCATTGAAATCTTGTATATCCATTCTAACATTCTATACATTCTAAATTTTAATAAATACTTGTCACTAAAACTGTGTATTGTTTTCGTTAAAAACTTGTTTCATCATAAATTTTAACTCTTTTAAAAAAATAATTTTCTTAAAATTGGAGCTTGTACAAGGACATATTTTTAAACATTTAGATGATTGAAATGGAATTTTAATGAATTGTAATTCTGTCTGTTTATAACAAAGCATTTTGAACTGCTTCCGTGTTCTACAAATTATTGAAATTATTATTATTAAAAGCGTTTTATTTAAAATTCGTTTCTTGCCTTTGTCTAAATTGTGCATTGTGTAGCAAATTATATAACGAATTATAATAACTATAATATAGAAATTATTCTAATTCTAATATAAATAAAATAAAATAATGATTTAAAAAATATTTTAATTCTAATATAAATAAAATAAAATAATAATTAAAAATTTTATAATTCTAAAAATATTAATATCATTCGTAAATATCATTCTTTTCAATTCTAATAGCTGTTTCTTCCTAGATTTAAAAATTACACTCATATGAAATCAACACAGATTAAAAACATAATTCAAATCAGGAAATCCACGTTGACTTTATGGAAAAAGGGTGGAGCTTCAAGTAGAAATTGAATGCAGATAAATTTTTGAATGATCAATTTATTAAAATTTCTTGTGGATGAATCTACCGCAACCCTTTGGCAATTATAATTTCTATCTTATACGGGACCTTTATATCGATTTGTTTAGTTGTCGTAGATACTTTTAGTTTAACTTGTACATATACAGAGAATATAAAAACCTCAAGTCTCTGCACTTGCATGAATCGCGTTTCTGAATGAATTATTGGGCATAATGTATAAAAATTAAAAAATGTCGGGTCACAAGTACGGAGTGTTAGGGGAAGTCATCAAGTCCCCCTTAGACAATAATGAATACAGATTCATACAGTTATGCAGCAATGGATTAAAAGCCTTATGTGTGTCCACTTGTGAGAATCCCTCGGGCAGTAAAAACGACCTTGAAAAGGACACTTGCATTCTTACAAAGCTAAAAAATTTTAATTCCGAAATTTTTGGGATTGAATCTCCACCATCATCGGGAACGTAATAATATTCCTATTAAGCAGCTTTGATAAATTATATTAATTATTTACCTTAAATGTTTCTTATAATAAATATGTCTCTTTTGTTTTGACTCCGATAAATCCGATAGTTCGCCTAGGCATGACCCTAAAAATCCTCAAACAAAAGAACCCGAGAAGGAAGTAAAGAAGATTGGCAAGATTCGAGTCCCCGATCCTGAAGCCAACAGAAAACACGTAGCGGCTGCTCTCGTAATATCATCTGGTATTCTCGATGACCCATCCGATGTACAAGGAATGGCTCATTTCGTAGAACATTGTGTTTTCCTCGGAAGCAATAAATTTCCGGATTTAGAAGGATTCCAAACCTTCCTCCAAGATAACGATGGGGATGTAAATGCAGGAACAGATGCTGAATCTACTTGCTACAAGTTCACAGTTGGAGTGGAAAGAATTGAAGAAGCTTTAGAGATGTTTTCAGACTTAATTACAAATCCAACTTTTAATTCACACCGAGTAGCAAAAGAAATAAGTGCAATTAATTCAGAATTCCTTATGAAGAAAATTAAAGACGACTTCCGGTTCATGCTGATGATTCAATCCTTAACTTCTGAAGGTCATCCCTTAAACAACTTTAACATCGGGTCAGAAGAAACCTTAAGCCGAGTTCAAGACTTGGAAAAACGGGTAACAAAATGGAAAAAGCAGCACTACCTTGCAAATAAAATGGTTTTCGTAATTCAAGCTCCTATACCCCTTGACAAATTATGTGATCTCGTGGCCAAGTACTGTGGAAATTTCCCCGTGTGCCATTGTTGTCCACCTCCACCACCAAAACGACTTCAAATAACAAGTAACAATCTACCTCCCATGGATCCAGATAAATGGAATAAAGTATACAATATCGTTCCCGTTTTCGATGATAAGTGGATTCGAATGTCTTGGGTTCTTCCACCCGAAGCTGGATCTGATTATAAAACTAAGCCAAATCAATTTCTCACCTATCTCTTTACAAGGAAAGCGGAAGGATCTTTAGACTATTTTCTACGAAGCAACGGTTGGCTTTTAAGCATATGCTGTACATGTCCTAATTGGAATTACTTGACAACATCATTTTGCACACTGTATGTCCTCACCCTTCAACTTACTGGAGAAGGTTTGAAGAATAAAGTCCTCGTGATCAAATCCGTATTTTCATACATTGACATGCTGAAGAATTCAAGCACTAAGGATTTGCAAAGAACATTCACGGAAATACAGCAAATCAGTGCGGACCTTTTCCACTTTCGTAGTGATACAAATATTACTGACCCAGTCAATGATTTTTCTTATGACCCTTTCACAAATGCTGATGTTTTGAAAGACTTTTCTGAATCCATTCTCGATGGAGTTTGTCCAACTGAAGTTCTTACTGCAAAACTCGTAACAAGGGAATTCAATGAAATGCTGATACGGAAGTGTATTCAGGCTATGACTCCTAGAAAGACAAACTTCATGGTAGCAACTTTTGCTAACCATTCGCAATGCAATCGTGAAGAGCAATCGTTCAAAACAAAGTTTTCAATATGTAAAATCAAAGATTTTTTTCTAAATGATCTAGAGAATGTCAGAAGATGCAACAAGTTTTACTTTCCACCTCCAAATAACTTTATTGAAACTAGTATGTGCTATCCAGTAAATTCAGACGAAAAATTAGAGTTTAAGGATGATTTCGTAATCATGAAAAATGAAAAGTTGACAATCGACTACTCTAATAAAGATTGTCGGAAAGGTTACCTTCCTTCAGCATATTATGAAGTGTTTATATCTTCCAAAAAATTTACCCATGGGGATGTGGTTCCAATCCTTGCTGTTTGGATAAGATGTCTTTCTTACATGTTAGACATTAAATTTGCACAGGCTTTAAGTTCTTTGATTAATTATAACATTACCTACGACAAAGAAGATGAAACTTTGGGTGTTTTTCTTGCTGGACCGTCACAACAACTTCCAGAACTATTTGAAGTATTGATCAATACCATCAACAATTTCGAAAATGAAGTAACACAGAATATTTTTGAAAACATGACGAAAGCTCAGATAAGGGCTTATAACAATACATCAATAGACGCAGAAACATTTGCAGCTGATTTGGCACAACGTGTTTTGGAAATACGTTCCACCATGACTATGGAGTATTCAGCTTTCTTAAACAGTGAGTTGTTGTAACAGTTGTAAGTTTGATCCAAGTATTAAATTTAATTATTTTCAACTTTATCTAGACACTTCATTCACAAGATTCATCGAAATCATCGAAGACATAAAAGAACGAATGTTCGTTACACTTCACCTTGTTGGTTGCATTTCGAAATCTCAGGCCGATAAAGCTTGTAAAACGATTCGACAACTGGAATATCTTCCATTTGCTGCGGAATCTGTATTTGATGAGGAAAATCGTGCCCTAAAACTTCCTCTTGGGGAAAGATGCTTGCGCGTCAAGTCAAGGACTGAATGCGACAATAATAATATGATATTAAATCATTATCAGACCTGTCCACTAACCCCTAAGGATCAGATCATTGTTACCACAATCAGCCAAAGAATGTATACGCTATGCTTTGAACAGCTAAGGTATCTTTGTATCCTATTTCTAATTCTTAGTTCTTCTGCTCAAAACTGCCTTAAAACATCTGACTTTATCCATCCTAATTATTCCATAGAACTCAAGAACATCTCGCATATTTTGTTGATGTCACAGCCGATAATTATCACTCAGTCAGTGGCATAAGTGTTAGTGTGAGACCTGAAGCTGATAAATTCTCTCCAGACTACGTTGATGAAAGAATAGACACTTTCATCGAGCATTTTTACAAAGAAATCATCCTTAAGAAAGATAACTACAAGCAACATATTGATGAATTCTTTGACGCTAAGGACAAAATTTATCAAAGCGATGTGAAGAAGTTATATGAAACGTATTTCCTCCCGAGTGGAAGTGGTTATAGGAAATTGTCCGTGCAAGTAGTTGGATCCAAGACAGGAGAAACAGTCACCCCTAAACCCGGAAAGAAGGTTTCTATGAAAATTAAAAAATATGCCAATGGCATACCTAGGGCTACACCAAGGCTAAGCTCTGACGCAGATAATAAGAGACGTCCATTTGTGTTGGATTTACCTGAAGATGCCACAGAAGAGAACGGGTATTTTATTACCGACATTTGTTCTTTTCAACAGAAACAGCCTTGTTTTCAGAATCTTTCACGCCTTTATTCTACTTCTGAATGATTTCCGGAATAAGAATTTCATGCTGCTAATACACTTGTAAAAATTTTTTGTCAAAAATTTGTTTTTTAATGTCATTGTATACAGGGGTAACAGTTGGTGCATTTATGTCCTAATTGTAATAGTACGCGTGATAACAAGGACAACAAAATAAACTAATGCAATGCAATACTAAAACCAGATACTTTCCGGATTTCATGTTCTTTAACATTGAGTCGATATTTTTTCTTATGACATGTATTAAATTAAGAGTTAAACTTCAAAAAAGGGCAAGCATGTTCATCCTGAGTGAAAGTTCATAAGGTAGAACATCAAGCAACTGACATACAGTTTGTTGAAGTGGAAGATAATAGTTTTTCCATACATTTCCCAACCTATCGATGTATTTTTTCTTAACATTACTTCTTTCTCACTCTTTCTTACTAGAAGCAAGAAGTTTCTTCATCTCTTGATTGACTGCGTGATTTTTCACACTCGGATTACTTCTCATCATTCTTTTTTCATAGTTTTTTCACTAAACAATATTACGAACTTTCTTTCACTTTCATTGGCCTGAATTTAATACAACTGTTCATAAATACGGTTCACAGTCTCGGGTTGAAAAATTGTGTGATAGCAAGGGACTATAGTGTAAAATTTTTAAATTATATTATATGAATCAAGTACATTGTCCCAATAATCCAGTTAAACCATAAGTTAGCTAAATTCGAATCAAAGCCCCTATAGAAGCATAGATAAACCCTATGGATTCACATATTTCAATTAGACTTTCTTTTAAGCCAATAATTGTACTACGTAATTTACGAGCAAAGACTTTCTCCAGTCACCACCAGCATATTTACGGGTAATAAGAGGCTTTCTTCATTTTTATTCATTTGAGTCATTATTTCTCCTGAAGGCTTATTCATTTTTCTCTTTCTCTGAAGTAAAAGTAAAAGTACTTTTCTATCTCATTAAGTGTATAACATTCTCCTCGAGAAGTTTTTAACATCTAATGGTCTACCTTCCCTAGGACAGGAGATTCTTTCTAAAATCATGATGCTGGAAACCCTCACTATTCATTATAGACATAAAGGCTAGAGAAGAGCTTATGCTTTTCATCAAAAGATTCTTTTCCATCAACCGAACCCGCTTTCTCTTTTATGCTTTTTAGTTTTTTCCATTTTGCCTTCAGACTTTTTCACGTCTCGTCTCAACTTAAAAAAAGCCCAAAGTACTAAAGACAACCTTTGATGGGAAATAATAAGGATGTGCAGCTTTTACTTGTTACATTACAGTATACCTAAAAGTAGATTTCTTAACTGAATGAGGTCACGATTCAATATTACTTTATGGCATTGTTTTTTAAGTGTTGTTCCTATATTGTGTTTTATATTGAAGGTAAATCATCATATTACGAAATCGCTATTTCTGCCAAATCAAATATCCAATCAAGAGTGATACTTTAGGAGTTTTTGTTCATAGTTGCTTTAAAAAATCCTAATTATAAACAACAGAGTAGCCTCTACATGAGATCTAAAAATTTGATGAGCGTATTGAATTACTTCATCAAACCATTTTCTCCTACCCGCTTTTACTTCTTCTTGCTTACGGGCTAATTTACCAATTACCCTGTTTCTGTATGTAACTTTCTCCCAGAACTTTTTAGATTTCATGTTTAAAAAGTTTCTCTAAAAAGTTTACTCTTTATTTACGGAACAGTATGTATAATTTAGCTTTTTTCTCACTATCTGATCAGATGCGGAAAAGAAACTGCTTTGTCTCTGTTGGTGTAATATCAGGCTGATGGTTTTGATTCTCCATTCATATCTACTGTATGGTCTTATGGCGAGATGAAATAGTGGTTGAGGAAGGGGAAATGATGTTAAAAGAAAAAGTTAAAAACAGCAAGAACTTTCACTGAGTTTGCACAATTGAGCTTTTTTAATAATGTGTGATGATACATTTACACAAAATCATCTAATTCTTATTTAGTCGTTTAACGTTTGAGTAACAAATTCATTTAAAAGCAGAAATCTGTTTATATCTTGGCATGATGTTCTACAAGGCAGGTTAGATAATAAGAAATAATTTACGCCATAAAATTACAAATATTGATAACTATAAATAACAATTTATTAATCAGTAAAGTTCTCAAAGGAATCAAAAACAATTCGATATTTATGAGTTCGTGAATTTTGAAAATGACATACCTTTGGTTTTAAAATAACTGCCGTGCGTGAAAGAAAGTATAATATAACATTGTATTCAAAGTAAAGAAATACCTTGACCTTGCTATCTTAAACTAATCTGATTATCAAAAAATCACATACAACTTGCAAAGTTCTGTAAAAGGTTATTTATATAATTCTACTCCGATAATTAAGTTTTAGAGTAAATATTGGGATATACATTATAGTCTCGATATAATTTTTTCAGGTTTAAATACATTCGATACGCTGCAAAAGATAAAGATATAATCTTATTACAAACACAATTATAGTTTTGATTAGTATAAATTTGATACTCTAAATTCCAATCAAAGTTTAATAACTTAGAAAACGGCTAACAAAGCAAAAACTCCATATACAAGGGCACAAGGGTACGCAACAAGAGGCTGTTGTTTCTGCATATTTAATGCCGTCACAAACAATTTGGAAGCAGACATACTGCACCATACAACCGAAAATAAAGTCAAGACACTTCCAATCATTCCTTGCAGGGAAAAAAGAAGATTAAACCCAGCCAACCCTACCATAGGAAGCAGACAATAACCCAAAACTGAAACTACAACTCCTAAAGATACTCCTGCAACACTCATCATGTTCAGAAGAAAGTACATAGAAATGCAGCCGATAACTCCGATTCCATAAATATATCCAAAATGCACTTTCCCCGATAAAAGTAGAATGAATCCAAAAAGAACACAAAAAACAACCGGACCTGCCAAATCTGTGTCTTGCAAAATAGTTGCATCTGTGTTTCTCATAGGGTTCAATACCGAACGAGTTTTCTCCATGATGTGATACGGGTTTATTCCAAGCTCTTCCAAAAGTGGGGGTTCATCTTCAAAGTTTCCTTCAAATCCCGGTGCACCTTCCATTCCGGGTGGTACAGTCTGACTTGGTACAAAATATGATGGTTGACTACCTGAAATTGTTTAGAATTTGATTAAGCAAATGATCAACTGGTTGGTCTTTTCAGAGTATTGGTTGGGTTATTTTATGGAAAATGGTATATTGAGTGAAAGTAACAACTATACCAATTCAAAGTGTAAACAGAGTAAATATTAGTAATTATAATCTAACTGCCTAAGATAAAATATTAAAACTATTTTTTGATCTACCTGATCCAAATCCATGGCTGCTACTAACACCTCCTACAGAAGGTGAAACAGGGTCATACACCGCTGCAGGCTGAGGTGATGCTGAAGGAGGTTGAGGTGATGCATAGTCAAAAGATTCAAATTGTTGGTCTTCTGGGCCTCCAAAAGAATACGAGAATTCTCCTCCAGTGGAATACCCTGTTGGAGAATACATTCCAGCCGATGATCCTTGGTTACCTCGTCTTGGGCCTAAGTTAGACATCCTATCCTTCTCTGCTTTGATCTATAAAGTAAATGTCACACAACTGCGAATTAAAAATGAGAATCGATCGACACTTGCAACCAACCGATTTCATATGCTGTATTCATTTAACTTCTTTGTTCTTACCTGTCACCTCACAACACACAACTGTCAACTTTCTTTATGTGGTAATTTGATTCAATCGGCTATTACAAATGTAATGAAATACGGTAGTGCATCTGCGACATACGTGCGAGATATAATTATTCAGTCTTTCTTTGACAATGAATGTAATAAGATTATGTCACAGTCAGACAGTCACAAAGTTGTACAGTTAGTCATCAATTTATTGTAATTGTGAATTGTGGAGTGGATCCTTTCTGTGACATATTTGTTCTCAGTCAGCTGAGTTGAATTTAAGCGGTTTTGTGTATAACGTGACAAAAAAACTTAAAATATTATTTTTATTGTCCGTTGAAAAGGCGGTTTCTCTCTCCACGAGCGGAAGAGCAGTCACCTTGCCAAAGTTATTGTTTGCGATTGTGCCTGCCTGACTCGAGAAATATTTTTACTCGACATTTCAACATTTTTTTGTTACAACTAACTACAAGAAGTTAGGTTACAATTCGTCAACTGTCAATGTCCTCTACCACTGTAGTGTGATGTGTGATGTGACGAGTGACCGCGACATAACTAAACTACTAAATACTATTATTTAATGTGTATCGTCATTGTGTAATGAATATGAATGAAGTTGAATCTTTGAATTGAACTGTGAGCTGCTAAAATAAAAAAGGGACCAACGTTTGACGTTAAAAGTCAGTATTTGGTATTGATTGTCAATTGTTGATTGTGTTTCAAGTTCATATACTATACTACTGCACTGACTGTCAACTGTTGACTGTGCCTCGCACGTGTGACGTGCACTCACGACTCACTCAAGGCTAATTTGTGTCTTGTGTAATGATATAGGAACTATGTCAACTAGGACAAGACGAGGAACCAGGGGGGCTGAACAGGGGAAATCAAACGAACCTGAAACTGCAACTTCTGGAAGGTCAACCAGGTTAAGGAGAGTAGTTTCAAATGCTAATGTTGAAACTAAAGGAGCAGCAGAGTCAACAAAATTAAAGAGTTATGCTTCAGAGAGTGTAATAGGTTCGAAAGATTCAGTCCCTGCTCGAGCTCGACCAAAGCAAAATGAAGCGTCAAAAAAAGCAGATAGATCTAGTGATCGAGATCTCCATCAGATAAGTATTCTCTCTCAATATTCACAACTAAGCCAGGGCCGAAACCAAAACCAAGTGATTTTGTTCGTACTCCCTGAAGGGACAACTGAAGCAACATGTGAACCTAATTTATCTACAGCATATCTTGTAAGCTCGACTCTTTTTGCTTTCATGAATTTAAATTTAATGGTTTTGAATTATTTTTGGAACGAAATTGTTTCGCAGCTTTGTCAAGATTATAACCTGAGTTCGCAATGGATCAAAGAAAAAGACTGCTTAAAGAGAGAACCAGTCCAAGGGAATGTTTTTGTCTTGGCACCTTTTACAGGACCAGCTTTTACTTATTTGGACGGCTGTCGCCAGCGACAGCGAGGCATTAATTTTGAGTACGTTCAGAATTCTCAATTTTTTGTTTTAAATGAAGAAGTATTAAATTGTAGCTCAATTCGTACTTTGAAGATTAGAAATAGTACTTATTTTGTTTTGATTGAATGAAGCGTATAGCGTATTATTGTATTTAGGATAATCGGACCACAATGCATTAGGTACTCTCTTCAGGATAAAGCAGATTGCCCAATTGTAACTCGTGGATATCCTGCTTTAACTATGGCTTTGCGAGATACGCTGATATCTCTGTCTGGTGTCCCTGAAGAGCTGAGGGTCAGAACTTTGATTAATGTTTACCTTTATCATGTTTTAATCTTTGTTGTTATGTTACACTACACATATGTTATTGTGCACCACTTCCATAGTGCTTACAATTTGTCTAATATTTTCTTTCCAGGCAAGTCTTACAAATAAAATTCAACTTATGAATGGAAGTGTGACTAGTTCACTTACCGTAGCTGTTACGCATATTGTTGCTGACAATATTCTAACGGATAAGTGCACTGTTGCTTATAGCAAAGGGATTCCGATCATGACTGTTGATTGGATTGAAGCTGTGTGGAAGGATAGTCAAGATAATTTGGTACATGGTACAGACCCAAAGTATACAAAATATGTCTGTCCAATTTTCTACAAATTGGTTATATGTGTGTCCTCAGTAACAATGGACATGAAGAAAGCATTAAAAAATGTTATAGAAGCTCACGGTAGGAATGCAGTTTTAAATACTAGTTAAATGTATGTTGGGACTTTGTTAGAAACTATAATTGATATTTTCAGGAGGACAATACACTGCTGATTTAGTTCGTCATAAAACGTCGATCCTTGTTGTTCCGAAAGACGATGGAACAAAATACCAATATGCTCAGCAATGGAAGGTACCTTGTGTCATACCAGACTGGGTCGAAGCTTCGAAGTCAGCTGGACATCTACGACCATTGAAAGATTTCCCAGTTCTTTCAAAGACTGCTTTTTCTACTCCGATGCACTCAATGGTAGCACCACTGGATCAAAGCAATTTCGGTGCTATAAGCAACGTAGGATCAATTCAGTCAAGAAACTGCCAGCAGACAACAATGACAACATTCCGTGGAGAGGAAAGTGTTGTAAACCCCATCGAGTTAGAAGAAGTGCTAAAAAAGGCTGCCAGCAACGGTCCTTACCTGGATGGTTGCAGAATTTACTTAAGTGGGGCAAATAAATTGGAGCAGGTTCGAAAATTCTTGAATGCATCTGGAGCCACGCGTCTTGACCGTCTGAATGAGAGTGTTACGCATGTTCTCGTAACAGAAAAGAAGGTTCCTCCTGCTGATTTGCAAGTTTTGAAAACACTAGATCACTTACCGTATGTACTGACATTAGACTGGCTTGTTGAGTCGGCCAGACAAGGATCCCCTGCTAACGAAGAAACCTTCCTTTTTGAACTTTCTTCCCGAACATCAGCCATTTTAGAAACAAGTGTTGAAACTTCAGAGTCGTCGCAAAAATCTGCGCATGGTACGATAAGTGATTTAGTTGAGAAAAAAAGTGCAGAACGTCTAGCAGCTTCAAAACGCGTTAAATCAAAATCTCGTCAAAAAAGTCCCCCTAGTGCACCTGATAACGTAGACACAGGCTTGGGTTTTCCACATCAGAACCAGTCAGCTCATTCTCAAGAAGACGAAACCGTGAATCAGTGTGAGGCACACATCGAAGGGAATATCGAAGGTGTTATCGGTGAACAAAATATTCCTGAAATAGATTGTCTTGATTTGGACAATCATGAGAAACCCGAGACCGCTATTAAAAATCCCCAATCTCCCAAAAGTGAATCAACTTCATCTAGCCAAGCTTCTGATGCAACACGAGATCCCGGAAGTCAAAGTAACGATTCAGTCTTTCCGTTTGAAGGGAGAAGGATAAAAATCGAAATTGACGACGAAGAGGAAAAGTCTGAGCTAGAAAACCTTATTAACGGAGCTAATGGCGAAGTTGTGGAGGATAATTTTGAAATTGTAATCCTTCCAGTTGTTCACTCGACAAATTTACGTTTCAGCAAAGCCATGTGCTTTACTAAGCAGTGGGTGAGTGATTGTGTGGAAAACGGCTCTTTTGAAGTTAATGAGGCCTACTTTCATAAGCCTCTTCGTGCTTTTGATGGAATGCTACATGTTCTATCTGAAGTTGTTGTAGCTATCAGCCAGTATCCTAACTTGGAGAAAGAATATCTGACTGCTCTTGTTACGGCAATGGGTGGAATTGTTCAAGATGTTTTTGCACGAAAAGCATCCAAGACAGGTACAACGTTACGCACAACGCATCTAATTTGTCCAACAACAAGTAATGATAAGTTTAGAGCCGCTAAGAAATGGGGCACCCCTGTAGTTGTTGCGGGGTGGATATTGGATTGTTTCAAAGATATGCAAATGGTGGACACTACATCGTATAACCCTGAGTTGATAAATGATTCTGATTCAATTTTAAGTTACATGCCCCGTACACCAAAATACACCAAACAAAAAGCTACAAACAGCTCAAAGCAAGCTATAACAACTACGGCCAGGACAAGTGTAATGAGTAATTTTCCTCCATCGGCTGAAAAACAACAGATTTCGAGCCTAAACGTACAAATTAAACCTTTAAATATCTTTAAAACGCCCAGAACCGATCCAAAAGCTGGTACTCCCATAGAATCGAATAGAGTTGGACAATCGAAATCTACCGTCGAAATCTTATTGCCACCCGGCTATGAAGAGATGCCACCCGGCTATGAAGAGTTTGTAGCTTCTGGACAAGGCCTTGAACCTATTGATATAAAAAGCCTCCAGACTAAAAGTTATTACGAGTATTTAGATGAAGAAAAGGCCGCTGGGCGTTTTAAGGAAAGAGAAGAGTCTTTTGTTATGGAGGGATGCACCAAAGAAGAAACACGCAAGATACGCCTTGCACATGAAATGATGGGGTATAACTCTCCAGCACCTCAGGGGATATATCTTAAAAAACGCAATTCTACTCCAATAGATGTGATGACGGCTCGAACATGGAAGCAAATAATTGAACGGTCCCCTGGCTCCCCACTGTCCCCACTCAAAACTCCGAGCAGTCGCAGTTATTTTAATAGCCCAATTACGTCCACACCTAATATTAACCCACTTCCTTGTAAGAAGGTCAGCTCTGCTAAGGAAGTCGTAAGTACACATTTTCTAGAATCCTTGAACTCTTTTTGGTTTTTTATTAACCTATCAATTCAATACACATTTCGACCGCTAAATTTTCTTCATTTGCTTTTCAGACGGAATTTGCTATAGGTATCGATAGAATTAAATCATTAAGTAGGAATGATTCTCAACGAAGCAGTTTAAAACGAAGCTCAGACTCATCGGTTGAAGAAGAAGACATTCTTGCACATCCAAAGCGTTTTATTAAAAAGCGAAGACTGAGTTCCGACAATGAGTCAAGCAAACAAGAACAGGAAGACATCAGTAGACATTCATCTAGTGGTACAGGGTATAGTCGATTTAATAGCACAACCGACAGTGGAGAAGACATTGTTCAAGAAAAAAGCATCAGTGGAACTGACGTCGAAGAGACAACCTGTATTTTTAAGGACGTTGTTGTTTGGGTAGAAAAATGCTGCCCAGAATATGACTCTATAGTATCTTGTGTTACAGGCATCGGAGGTAAAATAGCAGTAGATGTTAAAGATGAAGATATCACGCATATAGTAGTTCAGGTATGTTTTACTCATATTTGAGACTCTCGTCAGTATCAGCCATATTTCAAAACCAAAACAACATGCTATCAATTGTCAATTTTCAGAGGTACAATTCAGAATTCGTGGCACGTATACCGCGAGTTGAAGTCGTCTTGCCCAGCTGGGTTTTTAGCTGTAAAGCTTCACTAACCCTAGTAGATGAAAATCAGCACAAACCAAATCCAATCGCTAGCTCCTCGAGGTCAATGCAAGCGTTGAAGAACTTATTGACAGAAGGAGATGATGAGATATCCAATGATGGTGTCGGACCTCCTCAATTCCAAGTGCCTCCAAAGTTGAAAAAGTCCTCGAATAGCATGCTTTACAATGGTAATGATCAAGGGCAAATCAATCCCGACGAGATGGATGCCCCCCATATCGTATGGGATGATGATGATAACGAAGATGGTAGTGACGCAAGGTATATGCAAATAGCAGCTATAGCAGAGAAAGAAAATAGAAACAACACCAAGTCTGCTGAAGAAAGGGCTTGCAGTGATGATGCGCCGTCCAAGACCGGTGGAGAGAAGAACCAGTTGGCAAACACAGCACAGAGGGGACATGAACAAAAAATTGATCAGGAAGCTGCTATGAATATTATAAGAAACAAGAAGTACCCTGTGTTACCTCCTAATCCTGCGTTCATGCTTTCCGGTTTGAATGATGACGTGAGTACAATTTAACTTATAAACATTATAATATTAAAAATATATTCTAGTAAGTCACGTATTATTTCCAATTCACGATAGGATAAAACTGAAGCATCGAAAGTAATCAAATCATTGGGAGGACGCATCTTGACTACCAGTGAATTTGATCCAGCGACATTCGGCATTATTGCGAGCAGTCTTGCAAGAAGTGAAAAAGTTTTGGGATGCATCGCAGCTGGAAAATGTCTCATCAAGTTTGAATATTTGAGAAAGTGCAAGGAAGCGAAAATATTTCTTCCGGTAAGCGCTATAAGCTTAATTATTTATGAAACTTCAAAGATTTTCTCGTGTCAGACTTCTTCCTTTCCACATCATTAATTAATCAATAATAAGCTCATTTTCAAGAACATAATATTTATTTCAGCTTGAAGATTCCTTTTTGTGGCAAAAAACTGATGGGACAACAAAAATGGAACAGGAAATTGCTGAAGCTGCTTATCGTTGGCTTTCCAGATGTATGAAAAATCCACAAGATAAGCCCATGAACAATTTCAAATTCTTCTTGTTTGAAACTAACTCTGCTAAAAAAGCTGCATACACCAGGCTTATTATAGCCGGAGGTGGCCTGACCACGAGTAATCCTCAAGAAGCAACAGTTATTATCTCAGATGGGAAAAGTAAAGCTCCCAACGTACCTAACGTACCTACTCATCCGGCGTTGTATTTAAATAAATTGATTCTTCAAGAAGAGGGGCGAGAAGGAGATCAAAATAGAAGTTCATGATCCAGGATCTTTTACTAGTAATAGTGATTTGTACATGTGTAATATAATTCATATGGAGGTGAACGTATTTTAATTGCAATATCTCAATACACATTATTTTATTTCGAGTAATTGCCGAGTGTATTGTAGGTATGTGTGGCGTATGCTTTTGTAACCTGAAACATGCACGAGAATGATTTTGTATCTAGATCTAGTTTTATAAAAATGTTTCGTTCTGAGTTCTTTTGTAATTCAATATAATCTAAGTTATAATTAATTGAACTACCGTCAGATATTTTTAGATGTATCACAGCACAGACAAGTGTCTATCGGAATGCAATAATAAACTATGGAATTTTCCACATTCAAAAGTTCTGTACTACAAATAAACTGCAGTCTGTCCTAACGTTTTGCTTTCATTTGAGTTTACGTTTGCCTTTTAAAGTTAAATTAACCATTCAATACCGTTTGTATTGTATTGGTTTATTGTTATTCTGTGGCTGAATTTCTGTCATATAAATTAATCGGGTGAAAAAAGTATGCTATAAATTACAAAGCTCATGCTGCATCTTGGAAGGAAGCCTCTGAATACTATGGAAAAAATGATTAGAATCGTTAGTCACGTCACAGTCAAATATTCGCTCTTGTGGCATATCTTCTGTCTTCTTTACTGTTGGAATAGGGAGTCTGAAGTGACCCTTACCAGCAAACTACATGAAATATCAAAATCTAATTCATATATCGATCACGTTAGCAACCCCCCCTCCCCTTATCTCTCATCTCTCTGTCTATGACCGCTTTATTATCTGAGAATGTGTGAAGTGCACGGTGCTGTGGTAACAAGGACATCACTCCCAGTGACCAACGTTTTTGAACAGTAGGTACAATTTATAATTTTAAAAACTATGGCTTTACACAAAATTCAAGTTTCACATGGAAGTTCTCCCACCATGGACTTCTATCAAGGTATCGTATCAACAGATAAAAAACCTAGAATTAGGTTTCTTTGAAAATTTGACAATGAAAAGCATTCGACTACCCTAAAGTCTAAATGAGTAAAAGTATAAAATGCTGAACTTTCTTATTAGAAAATTCAACAGACTTTTTGAAACACACTGGTGTAATTTGCTCCATAGCATTTTGCTCGTTAAAATTTAACTAAAAAATACTATGCTAGCACAAAAAGAACCTTATTCGAATGTTACTCATAAACTAGACTTTAGGGTTAGGGTACCTCGGTTTCGGAAGTTTACCATGTCCTCTCGGCGTCCAACACAAGAAAATATCTTCAAGTCTGCAGTAACAGCATCTTCATTGCTTAGTACTCTAGCAAACGGCCAAAAGCTTGTCGAAAACACGTCACTTCCCCACCACATAAGGATAATTAAAGAAGCGG
>JAQGAA010000668.1:0-20391 GCA_034696425.1 Isotoma viridis
GTTACCTTACATAATACATAACTCACCCCCCTTTTACTCTCTGGCTGACTGCTTTACTTGTCATGTCGGATGATATGTTGTTGTGAGTACACAGAGACACAAATACATGCGGAGGAAAGTGAAGAAGTTTAGTATATAGTTTTGGTCATCGTATAAAGAGTATCATCCTAGTGATACTTGATGCTTATGTGAATGCGCTTTCTTATTTTTATTTTAGTGCTGATGGAGAATACGTGGTCACGACAATGACTAAGGCAGTGCTTCACAGTGATGGGAAAGTAAGATGGACACCCCCAGCTATTTTCAAATCCTCTTGTGAGATTGACGTCCGCTACTTTCCCTTTGACATGCAAACGTGCTTTATGAAGTTTGGCTCGTGGACTTATGACGGGTTTCAGGTAATCTAATCCAACCGAAAATGTAATATGGTTATGGTTTATCTCTTTGATTTAATACTTGGCAACAATAATTATTGCATTTCTGATGTAATGCATTAGACAACGTATGGTAACTGATGTCATACTGGGTAAAGATTTATAACAGATAGAGGTTTTTCAGACAACCAAATGGCATTGCCTCAACCTTATGGCTGTACTAGTTTCACTAGCAGCACCCTCATCTCATACCCTTAGGTCAGAATTGTCGATTTCCATATAATACATCTGTGGGTGAAATCAAACTTGCTGATTTGGTAGTCAGAATTTTGGTAAGGGTTGAGACAGAAAAGGGCTATCAAATGCATAAGGATAAGAACTGATGCCAGGAAAATCTGCTTTTATGTAAAGACTGCTACTAACTACTGGTGGTATTGGCTGACATAAGGTTTTTAAACACACTGGTGAACTCTGAAATCCAGCAGATTCAAGACTTATCGTTAGTCCAACATAACATAAGGCTTTTCCTAGTAGTTAGTAGATGTTGGTATTTCTACTACTGTCTATGTAGTAGTAACTGCTGCTACTTGGGCTACTGGTACAACGACGGAGACATGAAATATCGCATATGTGACTTGGCTTCAAACTAAAGTACAACCCATTCGAAAGTACTAGTAACTACTACATCTTCTATTATGGTGTGGGGGGTAGTGATATGTATCTCTTCACTGCTACTGCTGTTGCTGTCTACTACTTCTGCAAGTGAAAGTCAACTCGAACCGGCTGATTTAGTAAAGTGGCTATTCTAATCTAAACAAGGAAAGAGTACTACTATTTCCAGTACTAGGGTACAACCAAAAGTCATAGCCTTAGAGGAATGGATCTATAGCATATTCAGACGACCTAGCAATGGTAGTGGCAGTAGTATATTTGGAAATTTTACTGGTAATAGTAGTAGTTCTGGTATGAGCAAGGATGTGAGGAAATACCCTGTCCCACTTGTGCCGGTCGTTGGATTGGCAATATCTAGACAAGCTTTGCTTTCTCCCTAAGCCAAGAGGTCGAGTTGGTTCTTACTGACTGGTACTAGTGAATGTAAAATGTGTAAACCATGCAAGAGTGGCAGTAGACGTAGCAAGTAGCAACGATATCCATTTCATGGAAGAATATAGCCAAATGGGAATCATGGCAAGGAGGACACATGGGATTTCATGAAGAATAACTGCTTGGCTTAACTTTACTCCCTTGAAATCTAAACGTTATTTTCCATTCAAGGCTTTTTCTGCACTTTTACTTTACATGATCATGATATTCTCTCTGTACACCATCAACAATGCAGCTAGTTCTGAAGTGTAATAGTAGTAGTCAAATACCCAACCCAACCCTCATAGTTACCCTCAATGCCTTAAACTTTCCATCCCGTTCATTTTCTATTTCTCAAGCCAAGCCAAATTCAACAAAGTCCTCTCTTCTTTCTACTTTCTAACACTACTCGTTACACTTTGGGCGTCTCAGCCTTATTTCTACATTTATTCTGGAAACGTGTTCATTTCCCTTAAAGAATAGAAAATACATATTCACATATTCTATTTCATTCTAGCGTAGGCCATACCATGGATAGCTTCTTTCGTTAGGTTTCTCTGACCTCGTTCATTCGTATTCAGGTCAGGAGTTAAATTACTGCAATAAATTGCTTGAAAGGGAATTGTTTCGCAGACTAAACAATTTTACATTCCGCATTTCCATATATAACAACAGTATGTAGTTCACTACAAGAGATGATGATGCGCTACACTTCATACCTAGTATGTTTTGAAGATAATAATAATCTAGGTCTAACCTACTCTCTGCCTCTTGTTGAGCTCATACTATACTATAGTTCATCTTCATAGCAGTTTGTTGCAGAAAGTTATTGTGCATGACACGGTAATGACTTGATTTTCTGTTGTTCTTAATATACGTGATGCTTCAAAGTGGATTTGATTTGAATCCCAAGATTATGCAAGTTGGTAGAATCCCCCTCGGCTATGGTCTCAAAGGGTTTAGTGTGATGTGGTACAAGTGATGATAATAGCGTTCTTTGATCATAGATATGAGAGAGATTCTGGGAAAAAGCTTAATTACACAGTCAGTTCATATCAAGCTTTAATTATCTTCATTAACATTCAAGTATTACTTTAGCACGTATATATTAACTTATGCATATGCATTGAGAATTGAGTTAATTTAAAGTTAATAAACAAGTAGGTATTGTTGAAATTTATTGGATTCATGTAGTATGGTCGGGTTGATGGGGAAGCCATTACTTTTAATTCACTTTCACATAAACTAATGATCAATCTACGTATAGTATTTTAAATCTTTCACATGCATTAGGGAAAGCAAGTGAAATTAAGTTCGAAAATGGAATTGACCTTTGATCTTAGGAATAGTTCAAATTAATTGAACCACATAATCTGAAACTTTTAATGCAATTCTGGAGAAAATTGGAAAACTTTTTAATCGATTTGAAAATATTCAAAGAATTTTTAAGCTTTCATAGTAGAAATTCAGCGTCCTAAAAATATCTATAGCGTACCAATAAAAACAAAAAATTAAATTAAACTATAAATAATGAAAATAAGTCTATTTACCAAGCGGGATACAAGTCATAAGTAATTGTGTTTTTCTCGAAACAATTCATAAAATTGATTACAACAGAATGCGTCAGTTTGGGTCCAATCAACCACTTTATTTTTATGTCAATTTTGGCGTGTAAACAGACAAAAAATGAATTGTTCTTTCTTTATTTTATAGATTGACTTGAAGCACATCAATCAAGAGCCTGGTCAAGATATGGTTCATATTGGGATCGACCTACAAGAATATTATCCGTCTGTGGAGTGGGATATTCTGTCGGTTCCTGCTGAGAGACATGAGAAGTTTTATCCTTGCTGTGAGGAACCCTATCCAGGTTGGCAATAAATTTATACTTACGATTTGTCATGTCATGTTTTTGATAGAAAGAGTTAATGTGTCTGGTATCACGTAATGAATACCGAGTATCTGTATGGTAACAATACTTGGATATTGTTAAAAAGTCTTTTAGATTTTATTAAACTATTTTTGGATACAAGTCAAAGGAATTAATTTTTGAAATAGAAACAAATTATCAGTTAAAACTTCGAAACAATCCCTACCGAAGAAGAATGAGGTTTGAATGAGCTTTTATATTTATAACAATAAGGCCTCACAACAATGCAAAATTATGAATGATGCTCTACACTTGGGCTTTAGACAACTATTAGATTTATTATGGCACCTTTTGTCATGAAAAATTACCTTAAGTTTCAAACTTCCTATTGCTAAATTTTAAAAGGAGCTGAATTTCATATGAATTTCGTTCTTAACAGTATATAGTCAAAAGGAAATTAGATTCTGAAAGAAGATTTCTCCATCTGGCAAGATGTGACTTTAAAACTTTTAACAAAGTTTTGGAAACTAGCAGTTCCACCATACTACCTAGGCATGTAACACTCGTGTCTGGGTTGTTCTTTGGTACTTATATATACTTGTTTAAGTCGAAAATATTCTTTAGTAGTAGAGTGGTTCTAAAACCAACTGATTGTGAAGAAGTACGCGATTTCGAATCACGAATGAATTCTACTCCTCCTGCGGTTTGTCTTCTCATGCATATTAGTCTATTCTGCATGTTCGTATTTCCGTACGCTTTCTATTGTAATAGTTGAGAAAGCAAAGTAAAAGTTTGTTTTAAAAGTTTTGACACAAAAGTGAAAAACGATTGCAAACGAGTCTAACCTGAAGACTGGAAAGTCTCATGTTCCACCATGACTTTGTTCAATAATACTACTTTTGTAATATCTTTGGAAAATTCAGTAAACGTGGTCCATATGCTGTGGATGGAAATCCTTATAAAATACTTTTTTTACTATGAATTTGGTTCAGCCCTTCATACACCCTTAAGTTTTTTTGCTCATTATTTCTAAACTTATAATGATAATAATAATATGAATGAATGTATAGTAGAGACTGTAGAAGAAACATGTATTCAAGAGCTCCTTGCAACTTTGCATTATTTCTTTAAAAAAAAGAGAATAGATTTAAGTGTGACTGACTGCCGTGACTACCTTTTGCATTATCTTTTTTATTACATTTCGTATGCATTCTATTCTTATATTATTATTATTCTTGTGTAATACACTTTTTCTATTACGTTGGATGTTACAGAGCGTACCATATTACCATTTTATTATTTACTTAGTAGTCATACTCTTTTTTCCTTAGTTCTCGTCCTGGAATCAGGTCCTCGAGGCAATGTGCCCTTTTTGAAGCTTTCTATTTTTTCCGACGAAGTTCATTTCTTACTGAATTAGATAAAACTTTTCTCAAGAATTGCAATTCTTGGAAGTCTTTTTTGTTCATTTTATTGTACTGAGATGAGGTGAGCTGTTAGCTACCTTGGGAAACATATTCTACCCGTATGACTTTCATATAATGACTTGTTGAGAAATTAGTTTATTGTATTGTATTATGTGACGAATGAACAGGGTTCTTTACAATAAGTTTTTTGTAGTAGTTTTGCTTCTTTTTATTAATTACTTGGAAACTGTTAACACAGTGAGACTTCTTTATCCATGAACTTCTCGTAAAAAGTTTGTAGACGGAATGAGTACATGATATAACAAAAAGCCTTATGGTTTGTACTAACAATCTGGGATCATTAGTTAGAGAGCCGTTGCATTCTTGGAAATCAGTATAATTAGTCGAACTCGAAAATAATTATCTCAGCGGGGGAAATGGAAACAAGATTTATTGAAACGAAACAAAACCACAAGAGAAAAAACTTATTAGCAAAACTTAGAAAAACGCTGAAAAGCTATCGATAGATATATTTATGTAATGTGCAATTTGAATTGAAAATTGAATGGATTTGACAATTACTGAAAAAGTTTTAAAACATCAAAGTATGTTTGAAATGAAATGAAATCAACTGATTAACTTTATTCTTTTACTTTCCAGATATCTTTTTCAACATAACTCTTCGCCGCCGGACCTTATTTTACACAGTAAACTTGATAATTCCCACAGTGGGAATATCGTACCTGTCAATCCTGGTATTCTACCTGCCAGCAGATTCTGGGGAGAAAATAGCCCTGTGCATTTCAATTCTTCTCTCACAAACAATGTTTTTCCTCCTCATATCTGAAATTATTCCCTCAACATCAATGGCTATTCCCTTACTGGGAAAATATCTTTTGTTTACCACATTTCTAGTAGGCCTTTCTGTAATGGTCACCACAGTTGTTCTAAATGTTCATTATCGGAAGCCATCGACACACAAAATGGCACCCTGGGTTCGCCATTTCTTCATTCGGATTATCCCCAAATTTTTGCTCATGAGAGTGCCAGAGCACGTCCTCAATTGCTCCGCAGGTCCTTCGGGTAACTTTCTCACTCTTTTTTCATCATATATTTTTACTATCATCCACCACTGACTACGACTACTTTCCTCTACTTTATCTAATACTAAGTGACTTTCTCTGTCCAAGAAATCAAACAATCTAAAATCAGAGGATTTTCAAGCATCCAATCTCTTTTTCACTATATTTATACCATTCTCAAGTCTCAAGTACACTTTTATCATTTACCTTACACCATGTACTCCTTATACATATACACCAACACCATATACAGAGTTAAAGCTTAAGGTACTTGATTTGACCCAGGCCATGTTTTCATCCACTTCAATCTCATTTCCTCTCTCTCTCTCTCCTCTTTCTTGTGATAATGGAAGTCAGCATGATTTTCCAACTCCTTTGGATGCTCTAAGATCACAGATACTAACTCCCATATTCTACTACCAGACAACATATCATCTCCACCCTCTCAGTGTCTCTGTCTGTTAAGTCGTCTTATCTTTATCTCTGCAAAATGTAGAAATCTTAGAGCACAGCAAAGAGGTACAAGTGAGTGCAAAGAAGATAGGAAATAAGAAGCTAAAATAGTACTAGTTTTTAGCAAAAGGGTTCTATCATGGCTTCCTGACCTCTTGACATAAAGGCCAGACAATACTCAATTTTCATCGCCCAAAGTCTAATTTATGGGTTGGACATATATATCTCCTTTCTCCATCCTACATTTAACTCGTAGTAAAACATACAGTGTTGGAATTCACGTATTAACTTTCCCACTTTTCCTTAACTAAGCTTTTTCTACGATACCCCTTTCGTCCAAAAGATGCTGTACATTCCAGTCTTTTGTGTTTTTGTACACCAAGGCATGAGAAATTCGTTTGTCTTGATTTTTTGAAACGTCATTAAAAGCTTTTTTATCTGATAGCATTCTTACCATGCATTATCGTACATTTTGGCAATATTTCTAAGAGTCTATGGAGTAACTGGTCATAAATCATTTACTTGGCTGGCAGTATATAAGTTATCTAGGCAATAGCATATTCTTCGAATTCAGCCGTTCTAATGGCTAAATTTCTTAAATAGATATTCAAAATTTGTTCATATCTGGTAGTCAGTCGCTATCCAGCTGCTTCTAATTTACAATATGGTAAAGTAGCCTTAAACTGCATACACATTTTGTAAGATGCATTATATATTTGTTTAAGAGCAACAACAAAACCCAAAACTTTACCCCAGCGATGATTCTGATGATGAGACTATAGGACCAAATAAGAAGTTAGTGTATAAGGTATATAAGTTATTTGTTTGGAGTTTGTATCAGCGAGCTTCAGAGTGTCTATTTTAAATAGTTCCTTTGTCTTGTTACCTTCACTGTCATCTTACACCCTTGTATGAATTATTAATGACAAGAAATTGTAAGTGTATATCCTGAATTTATTATAAGTGCTAAACTTTTTGCAAAGTAACAAAATGAAGGAAATTAATTATTTACGCACAAAGTGACAGATGATTGATGAGAAAAAGTAGTTTGCGGTAGAAAATTATCTGTCTACGCCTCCCATATTACGGAAGTCAATAATGTCCCTAAGCATAAAGCTTAGATTTTATTGTTTCTTATTATATTCATGAAGTTTTGTTACACAAGTTATCTTCTTCGAATACACAACACTTTTATTTTATAGTACAACGTCACAAACAAATACTTTTTTATTTTGTAATGATTTAGCCTACATATCATGGAGTTATTGGGCTAGGAGAAAGCTATGGGTTTTTTATGTGTTAGAGAATATTATTTTTCCCGTTTCTAAAGATTACATGTGAACTTCTAAGCTTCTAAGATAATACTTGAAATGCAATAGCTTGGCAATAGATTTTCAATTTAGATTTTCCAGGAAAATCTCAATAAAGCAGGGACAATCTGAAAGAATCACTTAAGATGGAAATTGTTCTATGTATGAAAGAGGAATTCGATTCTGTTTCCAATCCTTGATCAAAGAAATTTGTTGAAAAAGTTAGACAGTATTTTGCATAGCTTTGTTTGAATTCATGATATTTGTGCAGTAGTCTCAGTAGTTTGTATGTAACTCAGAGGGTTTGAGCTTGACATGTAAAACGAGGATAAAAGTGGAACTGTCAAGTTAAAATAGTTTATCCTGAGTGATGTTGATTGGTGCTGTTTGGAATTCATAGCGAGAACAAGCCCAAGTGGTTCACGAGAAGAGGGATGCAATGGCTTCCAAGGAGTTTCCCGACTAAGCGGATTAAGTTTGCAAGGATTCTCAGGATTTCTTGAGCAAGGAGCCCTTGAAGGATATCCTGGTCCAGCATCCGCCTCTTATGGAATTAACGGTGGTCCTGAGCCAGACAATTCAAGGAAAAAATTTCCCTTTGAGATACAAAAAGCCATCCATAATGTTCAATTCATTCAAACTCACATGCAACGGCAAGATGAGTTTGATTCCGTAAGTCGCTGCTCTTTCATATAAACTTAAAATTTATTTATTATACTATCTTAAGTGTGTATCTTATTTCTTTCATTTTTTTCATCAACAAAAAGAACCCTAAAACCTCTCAATCACAGACTTTTCACATTTCCATCCCTGATTTACCAAAAGTGTATCAGCTTTTGACAAAAATTGGCACCCATTACCAAAAACTTCTCGTTTTATCGCCAATAACCATACAACTTGACAAGTCTTATCCATTACAAAAGTATTTCACAAATGTGTGTAGGTAAATGGGAATGAATATTATCTCGATTGATTCATACTTTACTTTTACTAGAAGACATACAATCATGAAAGGTTTTATTCGATGTATACGTTATACGAGTAGTTATATAACCGTTCTAAAAGTTTCATTTCATCTTTTCTTGGTGGATTGGATTAAAACGGCTCAATAATCCTCCTTTTCCTAGTTCCCATATAACAGATAAAATTACTTCAAGGATAAGTTTCGTTTCAGAACAAAGTTTCAAATACATTCATCGTTTCTCCCTGATGGGAGGAAAAAGGAAATAAATACCCATCTTGGATGAAATAGAACATTTTGAGTTGGAATTCTTTCAAATAATAATATCATATTCGTCTGAAAAGGCTCCTATCATGGAATAGATGAAAGTAATATGGACGTTGGGTGATACAGACTACTATAGTATTCCCAGTGTTATTACTTTTGCTACATTAGATATGTTTTCGAGTTTAAGCATTTACTAGAAAGGTATTGAATTAACATCTGCCTACTGTACTACAACTAGAACGATATCTATTCTTGATATTTTGACTACTACTACTACTGCTAATATTGCATGCAATAAGTTTACAATACATGTAAAAACTACTGAATGTTGGAATTTTGAAATGGCATACATAAATCCATATGTCTTTAGTTGAGAGACGTCGTTCTTGAGGCTTGGCAGTTAGACCTTTATACAATCCATGGCATACTACTGAGTAAAAGCAATTCCTGTCAGCGTCAAGATAGGAAAATTTCCTGTGTCATTCGATTCCGTTGGAGATTTATTTGTTTTGTTGCAAAACTCCACTCACATTTGGAAGTTTTCAAATAAACTAGTAAAAGCTAGTTTTGACAGAATAAAATATAAGACTAAAGGTAGTAACATAGAGGGTACTTTGTAAGAGTTGGTTTATATTGCAAGATTGCAACTACTACTATTTCCTTCCTTTACTAACTGACTACCCGACTCGACCACTCTTCTTACCCTCATTTTCCTTTTGTAGTAATTCTTAATATTGCTCCGATTCTTGGTTTACTTTCACTCATGTGAAAAACTGTAGTTTCTCTTTCCTGACTTGCTTTCGGCATCTTGACTTCTTCAATATACTCTATTAGAGGGGTAATAACAACTTTTTGATATTTGAAAGGAAAACAAAGTTTCATAAATAAAATGTTACAATAAGGAGAAATAACTCCGAGGACACTTTCTCTACTTGAATCCAGATATTACACTTCAGTTAAATGGAGATCATATCAGGTAGAGTATATATAGGGATACAGGGGTTAGAGTACAAGGACGAATGCAAAGCCTTATTATTTGACCTGTATTTACCCGGGTGGTTGAACCCAAGTACCAAATACCTTTTATTGTATAACCTAAATGGCATTAGTGATTTTTATTTTATTATGTATATACACATACAACAAGTAAATTCTGTTAAAAGCACCCATGCAGTATCCCTAAGAAAGAGCCCTGTATGAGATGATACACTGTTTGTGTGTTATGAATGTATTTCATTTTATTATGTAACTGTATCATTCCTAATAGCATTTTCCGATGGGAAAATACGATAAGTTTTTTTTACTGGAAAATACTATCTTATTTCTTGGTTTTTACACCCTCCATTACGGAACATGTATATGAGGTCGATTTGTGAGTATTTTTTTGCCTAAGGTTCGGTCGTATTTTGACACCCAAGCACACTACTACTACTCCTCTAAACTAAACTCTAGTTTCACGACTCTCTCTCTCTCTACTTACTTTCATCTTGAGTTTAGGAACCAATGTTCATAGATTCAATAGTATTTTTACCATACATAAAAAGAGCTTCCCGTTTCTTCCACAATCGTATTTTAAGGCAATCTAATACTTTCTCTCTGACATTTCCCCTTTTTTCATGAGTTTTAAACCGGAAAATTTGATCGTGAGTTGATACTGAAGAGGAAGAGGGAAATCGATTTTCTTCCCGAAGTCCCTATAGTCCCTTTTACATAAAAGTGTAGAAGTAGCAAGTTTATGCTAGGCCGTAGTAGTAATACTAGTCCTTCTAGGTACCACTTTTCGTCCATCCGTATGAACGAGCTGTGATCATTGTGAACTGTGAGCAGTGATCATTTCCCCTTCTGTACTGTTTCATTCAGCTTGTACTAACAGTTTACCCAATAGTAGGTTAGCTATATGTTATTAGAGTAAAAACTGCTTTTGGCGTCCTTCCGGACTGGACTGTCTGTGTATGAAGTAGGTTGATGTTGATGGCTTTTTGGTTTGACTGCTAACTGTGCTGGAGAAGACTTTTCTAGTGCAACAGATTTATTTGACGATCTCATGTAACCCGCTTAACCTTTTTGGGTCTACTGCATAATTATATTTCTCCTCGTATATTGTAACCCTCTGATCTGGATAACGTGATTTGGGAACTTGGAAACGATATATAAATGTGACTTGGGGTTTCTTTCAAATTATGATTATAGAGAAAAAGAGATTTCTTTTTCTTATTAAGAAACATGAGGTTATTACTATGTTAAGCTATGAAGGAGAATCAGTCTGTAAGAGGTATTTGGGGTTTGAAATGTTATGAAAGTAATAACAAGATTTTGTTTGGTAAAAATTTTCAGGAAGATCAAGATTGGGGTTTCGTGGCGATGGTTCTTGATAGGATCTTTCTCATGCTATTCAACACTGCCTTTTTCGTAGGAACGATTTGGATCCTACTAGAAGCTCCTGCTCTATACGATTACTCGGAAGCCATTGATAAAGTCATATCTACCATTGCCAAGCAGCAATATAATCCTGAGCAGGTTGATATCTGATTGATCTTTAATAACTTAACTTCTTACGTGTCCGGATTACCACTTTCACTCAAAGGTTTAGGGTATTCGTTGGCGTCAAAACGTAGGTAGTTTTGTTATAATGATAAAATATGTACTGAACTGTGTTACAATTACGATGTAATGTAATAAGAATAATAATAATAGCATTAATTTTTTGTCTATTTGCGGAAAAAAACGATTCATCAGGTGTACTACAAAAAACATAATTAAATTATAACAAAATTGTTTGCAACTTTTTTACATAATTGTAAGAAAGACTGACATTTACATATGAATGGTCAAACTATATAATCCGATTAGGTGCGAGTTAGATTATATTATATAAAAGTGAAGGTACTAATCATGTATATTTTATTGTTATTGTCTGGTCTGAATGAGCTTGATTTTTCTTTCATTTGCCGTCTTTTGAAATTTTTTATACAACTTTTGGTGCAAAATGTAATCACATCAAGTTATTTTACTCTGTGTTATGATAATATTATGTTACCGTAAAGTATTACAAATATTACGGGAGGGGGTAGGTGAAAGTATTAGCTAGACAATGACTACAAATTGTATGATGAGCAATATACAGTGCATGTTATATTTCTGCACGGCTAATTTTTATCATTTTAGTCAAATAGAGTTATTTAGTCATAAAGTTTAAATTAGTAAATGGTGAACGATAAATCTAATAATGACAATCGCTAATTTAGGGTGTATGTGAGTTAGAGAGAAAGTAGTTAGATAGGTATGTGTATTTCAATAAATTAAAAAGTCAAGCCAATATATCATAGGCCATCAGGGATGTTTGTAGTGTAATAATAAATACCGAAATTCTGCGTGATAGAATTCCGGTTAAAATGTGATTTTATACGTGCCAAGTGTTTGCTTGTGTCAGATTAAAAATACAATACGATGCGATTAACAAACGCTGCTTTGTTAAAAGAGTTTTTAGTCAATTTAGGTAAATTGCAAGTCAGGGTTATTTATTTGCATGGTTTATGAATGGAATCTAGGTGTATGGTAAATGATTAAAAACTTAATATGGTAATTGCTCACATTTAGCTCACTAATAATATTATTATGCGCTTCCATAATTGATTATTTGGTTGTTGTCTTTATTAATTAAATTTTTAATTATGCCTGGTATATACAGATGGTGATGCGTTGGTGGGATCAGGTAAGCGAGCTTGATTGCAAATGCAGGTGGTATGAATACTTATTTTCATTTTATGGGAATGAATGTGTTGCCGGAAACTTAATTAATTCGGTTTTATGCCACTATTCAGTTTACCTTCAGAAAATCATATAACCGAATCTTCTGTGTACTAATTTAAAAAAAGAACTGGCATGCTTAATATATATATAAAAGCTATAAAAGCTGGTGAGTAGACTGGCCGACATTTATGCTGGTGGAACTATTATGATATAAAATAGGTAATATGAAAGGCTGTATACAAAATATTCCTATTTTCAAAAATCGAACCTTCGTTAAATGAAATACAAAAGTTTATATACTTATTTCTAGTACCCCAAAGCGTATTATCTAACAAAAATTCAAGATTGATTGATATCATACTAAGGCAGAAGCACAGAATTTAAGATTTTCTGAATTTGGATAAACACAAAAGTACCTCGGGAGTAATAGCATAAAACCGAATTAATCAAATTCAGTGCAACACATATTTTTAACATTTGGGCGTGGTATGAATTTGAGTGTTATGCCTTTTATTATGTAAACGAGTTAGTTTATCCTTTTGCACAAACCTAAGCTTTGAATTCATGCACGATTAAATATGTAATGTAGGAAGCTGCAAACCACTCGTGTCAAATAATTGTGACGTTTGTACCTAGGAGCTGACAAATTATGTATACCATAAATAACATGTATTACTTAGAACGTATTTAATGTAAAGATTAACCATAGGTATATGCGTTACTAATGTATTACCACTTAAAGGGATAATACCTTGTATAAACAGTAATAAAAGTAAGCAACAATTGTCACCGTAGTTAATAGATTTTCATATGTAGAAAATAGCATCTCTCGTATATAAACTGACTTGTCATATGATAACCTAATTTGGTAAGACGTATCACTACTACTACTACTAATAATATATATTATTATAAATATATAATATACCTATATATTATCTATCTATCTGTATCTAAAATATTAAATTTCAGACGAAGTAACAATATAAGATGTCAAATAAAAGGGCGATAATAGGGTATCAATTTTCCATTACCAGCACTTAAAATAACAATAGCTACTCACAAGAACATACTCGTAAATTGTAACGAAGGGCTTATAAATGTTTCATTCAGGTTTAAGTATTACCATATTATAAATGTCTATATTTAGGTAGGTTGTATAAAGTAATATTATAGGGACCCTAGAGCTAGGTTCTTTGTAATAAGTGTAAAACGGTCTTGGTATAGTTAAAATTATTTATCCTGTCACTTGCTTGACATTTTCCTACGAGTAGCATATATTAGTAGGATAGGTACGTGTCACGTGACTACATATCCTACTCACGCTAAAATCGAGTGACAGGATATAAGCTGTTGACTATATCGTAAATTCAGTAAAAGTTAGAGTTGTTACATTTCAAGTTTAGTAAAATGTAATTATCATCTCGTACTGTACGACAATTTCACTGATTCCTTGGGATTCGGTGAATGTCCATGACCATCTGCTCAATCACGTTGTATCAAAAACTAGTAAACTCAAAGTTCTTCGACATTAAGCCCAGGCGTTTTGATTCCATCACGTATATTTATTCCTGTTTACTTTGTCATTCTCTTATTAACAATACATGCTAGGGTGTTCAATCACTTCAATCTACTCGGTACATAAAATCACACTGTCAAAATTTTGACTGTAGCATAATAAGCTATTGTGTGCAATGGTGCGATGTGGCATAAAATCTTTACATTTCCATTTCATCAATGCAAATAAATTGCTCAACATTATTACTTGTAACGAGTTGTGTCAAAGGACACTCTTCACCCCATTACATACAAAATTCTTAGGTTTGCGTTTTTTTTTCTTTGGAAATGCAAGTCTCACGGTTCTTATATGACGACAATGATGGCCTTTTCAGTAATATAACACCACCTTAAGGTACCCATCATTTGCAAGCTTGAAGAATAAAAGTAAAATGCTGAGGTCGGGAAAGTTGAAAGAAACTCTAATTCCTACTGTGCCCTGGCTCCTCCGCATCCAACCCATTTGTCGGTGTCTACCCGGATTCGTGGAAACTGCTGATAAGACATGTGTTCAGGTCCAAAATAATCAAAAGAAGCATCAATTTTCCGAATTTTCTTCGTCCGTCTTGGCGGTTGAGTTTGGGTTTAACTTAACCCTTCGATGATGGTCCTTTTTTAGGTACTATTGGGCTAAAATGATGACAGCCTCTTACGTATAATTTATTGGCAACTAGTGGGGAGTTAACGAAATCATCACTTTTTGGTGTTCATAAATACCTGTTTTGTTACCCCCATACACATGTACGTACTATGCGTATTATTAATAAAGAGAACAGTCCGGGTATCACAAAGTAGAAAGAGTCAGTGGAGAGGTTTTGTTCATAGTTCTATGGGGAATAATACACGTTGAATTGCCCAAATGGAGAGTGTCAATATTTGTCTTCTCAATTGGAATTCGAGCAACCTGGCATTACTTACTTTCCCTTCGGCCTTCATCCATACATCACCCTGAACATATATGAAGTATTAAAGAATTGCTACTACTACTACCACCACCCGGGTAGTATGCACCATGCATAGTTAGTAGTTAGTACCCTGAGCTTTTAGTCATGCAGACTTTGTTGATTTAAGAGATTTTTCAATTTTCAGAGGATGTCTGTCGGAGAGTAAACCTTCAGTCTAGTAGTTTACATAATATTATAAAATCTCGAAAATGAAGTTTACTTTGTAGAGATGAGATGCCATAATCTAATCTAAGATATTGACTTTTGAGCAAGTACACACGGTTAAATCTTTTTTGATTTAGGAATTGAAGTGCAATCAATCACAGAACTCTGGGTTTTTGACAAATTCAACTCCTTCATAGCACTTTATTCATCCCTTGTCTTAGTACAATATTACATCGTTATTATTATTATTATAATACATTTATTACCTATCTTTCATTATAACAACTGTCATTAACAATCACACAGTCAACAGTTACTCAATTAGTGCACCAGTTTATTAGTCACGTATAATACTTATTATTGGTTTGAGTATGAACAATTAGTGTTTAATTGATAAGTAAAAGCATTTACAATTTGGATATATTTAACCAATTTATCATTAAGACTTGTTCACACTTCATATTTATCGTCATAAATGAGCTTTTCATCTTGATAATAATTTATTTTGAGTGAATAAAATATGCAAAATTTAAAGAATGGTTTTTGTCCCTTAAATTGTTGAAAATGCGACATATTTTATAATCAAACTTTTGTTTTTGACGACCCAATATATCTTTGTAGATTCGACACCAGTTAACTTTGCATTTACTCATAAACTTCTTTGAACTAGTCTGTTAATTGTACTCCCCCCTGCATCCTTCCTTTTTATAGTGCCAGGGTCTGAAGTAATAAACCAAGAAGATACTTACAGCCGAGTCCATCAATAGTTACGGTACTTATTATGAAGGTCGAGCATTGGATTTTGCGATAGAGATGGAAGTTCTTTGAAAATAAATTTCCGACAGCTCTTGATCAATCGGGGTTCTTGTGTCGTAGAGACTAGGGGCTTGAAATATAATCCCACATGTTCCCAGGATACATGCTAGGGTAAAAATCCACAAAAAGAAGCGATCCAACACCATTGCGACGTACTTCCAATCTTCTATAACCTGGAAACCACAAAAGGGCATAAATCCATCTAATAAGAAATGTTTATTGTAGTAATTCCATTCAAAGTAAGTTCGAGTGTAACTAATTCAACCGTTTAGACATAAAGTATCCTTCTCTGATCTTGGACCAAAATTAACACAACTTTATTTGTTCCTATGCGCTTTACTCTTCTCAATTAATCCTGTAATTCATTGGGTACTTTTCACTGTACTTTGTACCCACATCCATCATTCTGTAACTCAAGCTTTACTAAGGTTCATAAAGTTCACCAAGAGGTTTACTCTTGCAAGGGGCAAAATGTTCTTCCTAAAAGGAACTGAATGTTCAAAACGTAATTAATCCCTTATTTAATGAAAGTAACTTATAGGGTAATAATGCGGCACTTGAAATCCCTATATAAGTGTCATGTTTTCTAGAAGACTGAATTAAGGTTATGGATTACTTAGGTTTAGAAGGACTCTTAAAATGCTTAAGTGTATGACACAATGCCAAATGAGATATCATCCATCCACGTAATGCGTCACGAGAAGTGTTAAATTCGATGAATGGATGAGGTTAAAATGCGATTCATAAGAATTACTTTCCATCATTAAGGCTTCCACAGTACTTACAGTTAGAAGATCATTACTGTAAACTTTTGTATGCTAAAAGTAATGGTACTTAAATTTTTAAACGAAATTTTAGGCCAAAACTTATTTAAGTCATGAAATTGTTTTGTGTTGTACCAAAATAAATTAATGAGATTGAAACATTCTTAAATAAGCATGATCATTTTTTTCAAACGACATAAAATGACGTAAATGTGTTATCTCGTTTCTAGCCTTTAGACTTCCGGAACTCGTTTCTGGTTAGGGCATGAAATTTGTCGGTTTCTCCATGATTCATATACTACGCTACATGACCAAAAATTCCATGTGGTACAATCAACAACTCAGCATCATCACGTTCTTCCCAGGTTCTTTAACCTTTTGGGACCTACGAGGCATGAATTCATATCAACGCTTGACCAATCACTTTCTTGTTCTACATGATTCAGGACCAAAATAAATTAGCACACTTTTTTATTATTTTCAAGTCCCTTGCTGTCCTCGACTAATTTTGCAGTTCATTTAATATATTCTACTGCACTCACATCGATAATTTTTGAAATTTTACCTAAAAGCTTAGTAAATCTCAAGGATTCTACTCTTTATTATATTTTCATCTAGGACGGAACTTATCTCTGACTCAATCTAATCCATCAGTGAAATTCGTTATGTTAACATCTCGGTGTATTTATTTGGCATCACGAAACAAGTATTATAAACTTCCTACAGAAGTACTAGATAAGTAACGAAAGGATTACTCTGGTCTCTGGTTCAGTTGGAGTTCTGAATACTTAAGTATATTTGACACAATGGCAAATGAGGCATCATCCATCGTAGTAATAAAGCAAGATTAGGATGGAATTTTAGTAGAAATGTGTAACAAGGTTCATTTAAATAATTAAGGCTTTGAGTCTTTACAATTCCAAGTTCTGTTTCAAATTTAATTGCTAAAACTTAATGACAAATTCTAACAAATGAACCTTTGTATATGCTCAATCAAGAGTAATAAAGATTCAACTTCAGTCAGACAAATCCTTGTCATTACTTGGTTACTTATTTTCATTTCACCCAATATTGAACAATTTCAAGACATTATTTACCATCAGTTCATTTACCATCAGTTCATTTCACAAAGTCAAAATTGTCACTGGCTTCAATTCAAATTAAATCTCAAATTTTTAGATAAATCAAATAGAATCAAAATAATTTTCTCCAAATTGAACCAAAAAATCAAAAACGATGTCCATAAAAGCAAATTGTGGTGAATTGAATTTAAAAATAACTCACATGAGTGATTCAATAAATACATTCAAATCATTTCAATTCAATGAGCTCAATTTATGCAATATGCATCTCTTTCTTCATATGAAGTGAAAGTTTTCCAGGAAGAAGGTGTTTTGGGTTCGACTAGAATTGTAACACTGTCTACTTACGTTCGTACCAACTCAGACCTATTTAACTCTTTAACCCTCAGGGTCTATAATGCGTACAGGGAGCCATTATTATTTACTAAATGGGAAAACTTATACACATAGTTTTAGAAAAGGTAGGCAATTTGGCGTGACTTGACTAGAAAGTCAAGCTCATTAGGTTACTTACCTCATTATCTTTGTCTGCATCCTTGATATGCTGCGCAATAAATTGTACACTTTGGAGTGCAGCTAAGATCTCAGGGCTGTACTGCCTGTTCATTCCCAAGTCTGAAATAAAGTAATACACTCACTAAGTATTTAATAGGAATAGTTAGTAGTGTAGAAATATTATGTACTACATTGTATGTATTATTATTAGCATCCATGAAAATATTTTCACATAAATTTTAGCGTTTTTTACTGAAATTAAAATCCTTGTCGGTCGCTTCATGATTCAAAAACTCTATGAAACTATAAACCACACCAGTACACTACCTACCTACTAGTACACCTACCAACTTCGCTTGTACTTACTTTCTTCCTACACCCTCTCTTCTCTCATATCTAACTCTTTTCTTTCTCCAAGAAGTGACGGCAACCTTAGTAAGAAGTTACACAAACTTAAGTTGAGTACAGGAGAGCTAGCTGCGGTTTTAGTATTAATACCCCGCATAAATTACATTCCTTCTGACGAGTTTCATTAGAGAGCATTCGTTTTTTGGACGGAGATAAGGCGAAGAGAAAGTTGTTCACATTTCTAAGCTTCTCTCTTTCCACTGCCTGTACTAAAGAAAGGCTTAAATTCCATGAGAACACACACACACACTACTACTACTACTTACAACTGAACAAGTACTGATGGACGGATGGAATATAACACTTGTGTCCGTATCTATCTTCTTATTCTTACTATTACTGCTACTGATGCTTCTTCTAGTACTGGTGTGTAAAATGATTACATTTTTGTGGCCCCCTTTAATATCTTTACGGTTTTACAACACACTTTTAGACTACTAGTAAAGGACGAGTATCACTGAAATTACTGTATAAGCATCGCATCAGTCAGGGACCCAGAGACCAGTAGTAGTAGTGGTAAGTGTAAGATTATGGGGCTCCTATCTCAAACTCGACTGCTGGCGATAAGTTGCATTCCCACACGCTAAGGACATTTGGGATAAAAGTTCAGAAACGTTGTGTAAGAAGAACTTATCTCTTAAATTAAAAACTTAGTGAGTGAGTCACACCAAACTTCCCTTTTACTGCCTGTCACTTTCCTTTGCCAATGCAGTTCTGATAATAAATATCATCCGAGCTAGATGTTACCCGAGATCCCTAGTCAGTAATAATAATGCAAGCTCTGTATAATGAAATCTCACAATGTATATTATTGCAAACTGGAGGAAATGCTAAAAGATAATTTTTGCACTTTCTCCAAGAAGAGAAGAATTCACCTAATTTTTATTATTTTACGATTTCATATTTTTACCCTAGAAAGTCTCTTGTGTGTTTCTATATGTATGTGTGTGTGTGGTTTCTAGATTTTCTTCGAGTTTCTAGGTTCTGTCACAGTAATGAAGTTTTATCATGCCTTGTCCTATATAAAAGTTGACTGGAGTACAAATGAAGTTGATTCCATTATGTGCATCCGAAACAAGTCATGGAAAAGCATTAAGCCTATTTGAATTACTTCACGTTTGCTAACTTTATATGCCAAGATTTTCAGGAGAAAGTTTGTAAAATAAATCACTCTACCTTCGTGGAAAATAACCAAGTTGGAATTGAACGCTACGCTAGGCCGATTTAACTTCTGAAGTGTCACAAGACTCACGAACGGAACTCCTACGTTTTAATGGTTTACAGACAAAGTAAGGGGAGAAACTAACTTGTGAGTAATTTTGTCCTGCGGTTTAAGAATTTCAAGATGGAAACTAAATTGTAATAGTAAACTTAATGTGTCTCCAAATAAGTTGAAAATGGAGTGCAAAATTTAAGATAATAAGCTGAGGAAAAAACAGAGCGGCCTAGATAATAGGATTTGCACTTGGCTAATATATACACACATACAGGGTCTGGTATACATAACCCTTTACGGTTTAAATCTACAATCTAGACGTATCTTAAATTTGCTTCATTTGACCTTGCCTGTCTGTCCGGACTTTTATACTTGACATGAGAAACCA
>JAQGAA010000669.1:0-20388 GCA_034696425.1 Isotoma viridis
AGGTTGTCTTTCTGTTAACCGCGTAGGTTGTCTTTTGTTACACACGCGGTTTTTAAGTTTAGTTATACAGTCCCATGGGGTATTTCGAAGAGATCAGTCATGCAAGATTGTGCTCTGCGATTTTCTTGCGATTTTCTTGTAATTTTCTTGTGATTTTCCTTAAAGATTAATTGTATAGTTTTACCTAGCAATTAAAATTAATTGATAAAAGTGATTGAGTAAAGGTGTGATAATTGATGATTAAAGTGCTACCTGAAATTAATAAATATACGTCATTTTACGATAAAGTTCTTGTGTTCGAGACTCTTGGAGTTATCATTGATTTTGGCCTGAAAACGGATCTCTTCTGAAGTGCATTGCCCTTATTGCTAAGTAATAATTATTGACATTGATAATCATCGTAACACATACTAATTAATACCCTCGTCGACACATTTAGATTATCTCAGTCTAGCGGTTAGTTAGTTCGTTCGAGATATTACAGTAACAATTATCTGACACCAGTAAAACCGGACGGATAAGCGTTTAGTCCTGGGCTTGAGTCACATTGCACTGTATCCCATGGGAACTTTTAGAAAAGTGACAAGCCAGGGTCAGTTTCTCTCTTTGGGATGATGATATGATGGGACCCCATAGTGTGTTTTAAGGTTAAAGTAAATTTCATTGGGAAATAGAGTACTTCCCTTCAGGGAGTGCATTACGGGTGACGGGTAGAATTGTTTTTCACACTTAAACACAACTAAACAAATGTAATGCAATGAAACCGTGTATTATGCACGTTTAATTTTTAAAGACTTAGGTACAAATAGGCCGACAGAACACGTAGGACAGGATGGTTTTTATTCTACTTTTTCAAAGATTCTACATCAACTACCTACTATAGAGCAAAAGTAGAGTAGTACTTTAAATTTATATAATACCATTTTTAGGGCTTTGAGATGGGTTGGGATCGCCTGCAAAGTCATGTCAAGATTTTTTTAGTCTTGAACAGGGCCATAGGACAAACTTCAAATAAAAGATTTAGAAATAAAAAATATATTTCCCTAAATGTATTCTGTTGGCTTCACATTGAAATAACTTGACGGGAATCTCCCTTCCAATCAATTTAAACAGAAGAGAAAGGATCCATTTGCTCCGTCTCAAATTTCCTTTTCAACATTTTCTAGTCTCCACGAATTTTGGTCCTATCTGAGGCTTCACATCTAAAGTCAGAAATTACTTGAAGTTGTTTGAACCAAAATGAAGGTATATACAACATAACATTCTGTATTAAAATGCAAAGAAATTTCCTCAAGGTTTCCTTTGTAGAATGAAGAATTAAATAACATGAAGGTTATTCATGCATAATATTACTTGATATTCATTTTACAAGAGAAGTTTACTCCCCTAGACAGTTCATTTGAGATGAAATTAGGCAATCTTCTCGACATTAATGAGCCCATTAAAATACAATTTTTTTGTATCTCTACCTGTTTCCATTACAATAAACTTCATTCAATCTAAGCATTACTGTTTAAGCGTTTTGTTTATTTATACATCATAGAAAAAATTCTGTTGCTTTCGATTCATTTTCTATTCATTCAAATTGGCAAGTATTCTTGAAATACAGATACAAGTATATTGATTACTTAAAACAATTTTTTTCATTTAAAATAGCAAGCATTTTACAATTTATTATTATTTTTGAAGCAAATTATCCTTTCAAGTGTTCACATTTGCTCAACTGGAGAAAATACCTTTTTCAAATTTAGATCTTAGATAAATACTTTTATTTGTTCCAAGGTCAAACTTCTAGAGCCAAGTAACTGCGGTTTCTATTTTATGAGGAATATGTCTTAAGGAAAAACTTTAACCCCAAACCTCCAAGAAGAGACAACGGGAAATACTTGTTATGGGAGAAATATGGATTTGCAGCAGCTGCTGGGTACAAAATGTAGAGTAACTTTCTGGCTGGGTGATGTTTCCCCATTTGTGCAATTGGATGATTCTTTAATTTTTCCATAAATCCTCACTGAGAACTCGGTCTAGCTTTGCATTTGTTAGACGAGAGAGAAAGTTTTTGATATTTTATTTATGGTGGAAGCATTTTTCATGACTTCCGGATTATTCCATTTCCCAGACCAATATGGTTTTTATATGCAGCGTCATCCGTTACTTTCCAGTCTGTGTTATGGTTAATTTATCGCACCCGGATTATCAGGAAGTTTCTACTGGTTCTTTATGATGACTGAAGCTCGGATAGTGGGCAAAATACAAGGAGGGATTGAATTGCACAACGAGTCTTTGTGTCTCTGTATTATATGACGATGGTAGTAAATGATATAAATTGCATACCTTCACTATTTCGTTTGTAATAAAATATACGAATGTCGAGCTAATGATTGTTGTAAAATGAGCCAACTCACCACTAACCCTAAATCATACACCTCTCCGTACCAACTACAAATTCATCTCGAATTGAAACACATTTCATGAAAATAATACAAAAAGAATCGGTCTGTTTGAAGTCTGTCCCTATCAATTAAGTTAAATACAATACGACACATAAAATTCTTTCTTCAGGTACCGACTACAATTTTTTGGTTCAAAAAGGAAATCAAAAGACAGAAACATGGCGTTCGCAGCCGCTCGTATGATAAGAAACCAAGACAAGAGCAGGCCCGTTCCTGTTCACTCTCGAAGACCCTCGAAAGATGATCATTCGAGATCTCGTAGTAAGGTACGCATGGTTTGAACCGTAAACAAACCCAATTTAAATACGACTACAGTTAATTCTAAGCAATACCAACAAAAAATTCAATCATGCTTTCAATTCAACTCGTTCTCAAACGATTTCACAATTCCAATTAGTAAACCAGCTGTGTAACCGTTTTATTATACGATGCTTAAAGTCCTCCGTATCAAACTCATATTTGTTCCAAGTAGAGCAAACTATTGGGTTGTCTCAGAATTAAAATGCTAAGCAATCTTTAGTACCACAAACAGTAAAACCTTTATACTAATTTGGAGCTTTGTGTTAAAGTTACAAATCACCTTCAAATATTATGAATCCAAGACCTAGGTTAAGTCCTGTTTTTTAGACAGCTCAAGATTTTAATAAAGAACTCTTGGAGTCCAACCATACGTACTGTATGGAGAGTACACGATGGTCTCATTAGTTTTTGAGGTCGAGTGCAATGCAAATACTCACTTGGGCACTTCATAATACATATAGACAGAGCCCTTTACCAAAACCCGTTTTGTTTACCAACGGGAGGTTTTAGGTTTCATTCAATTTCACTCTGTCAGTAATGAAACATATTATAGAATGGCAAGGAGAAAACTCAAGCAAGCAAGAAAGTACGACATGCAATTTCCCTGACTCCCGACTCGACACTCTGATTGAGTGCTTCAAACAACCAACTCATTGTGTCAGTAAAAGTTGCTTTCTCCTCGTGAAACCCTTGCTATACATACTACTCTCTTTCTCTTCATGTGCCAAAATGAAGTCTCGTCTTGAAATTGTTGAGACTCTTGAGACTGCAAGTCAGAATCAGAGACTTTAAGGCTCATACAATCCCCCCCAAAGGGTATGCTATATAATAAAACAAAAGCGAAATCTTTAAGGTCAATAAAGTATAAAAGTTGGGCTTATTAGGGAGCCTTTTACCTCTTCCAGGTTTTTATTTTAACAGCATTCATACTGCTAGTCTGTCATCTTGGCTCTCTCTCTTGAGTTTTCTTTTCTACAATACTCTATTTTTTATAATTATTGCTAAAAATGAGTAAGATGACAGAAAGAGTAAATGAGAAAGAGATCTTTCTCTCTCTTACTTAGCAATTAACTTTTCCGCTCTAATTGTCTTGTTAGGCCATTTCCTTTTAAAATTTGGAACAAGTGGTTAAAAAATTGTTATGCCTGTACTGTTTGAAATTAAAGAAGGAAATAAAAGCCAAAGGAAATACTAACGACTTCCAGAGTAAAGCAATCCGTTTGCTTTATTTTTGGTGTCGTATTTACTTTTTTGAATGCACTTCATGCCATGTTAGACAGACTCACTTTGAACATTACTTGTGTGACTGTGTAAAGTTGAAAAGGAAAATTTAGAATGCGAATTAAATGTTAGATCTAGAATGATCAAAGAAAGCTGAGCTGGCTTGTAATAATTATTATTATGGTTAGCTTCTGAGTGAATAGTTAGAGCGTGAATGATGGCTTGTCTTTTTCAGGTTTCCTGTTACATGTTCTGATTGATAATGACTTAATATATTATATGAGGTTTGGAGTGTTGACACAGATGCTTTTGGGTCTTCTTATCTTTTAAAGGATTTGCTTACTTGTGATGCAAGTAGAATTCGAATGAAAGCTACTTTTACATATTTGCTATGCCAGTACTTTAGTAAATGGGATGGATATTAGATTGCAGAGTGAGCGATGTATCATCATGAAAAACGCATTTAAGTGATAAGACTTATGCATTTCGAGTAGTTAACGGTTTAAGGAGAGGAAAAGCAATTCAAATTTTTCGACGGGATGAGTGGTGAATGTAGTAATTCCCTGTGGTCTTTTTGAGTTAGCAGACCACATGATTATATCAATTCAGGTTCACCTTGGTCTGCATCTTACAAGGTGAAAGTCATCGAAGTAACACAAATGAGGAAAGATCCCTGCGGTTTTATAGCCAATTACGTTGTCGGATGAAAGAGATAAGATGAAATAGAATCATTGTCGAATGGCAAAAGACTAGGTATAATAAACGAGTCGTATTTTATAAGTGCTATTGGCAATGCACCTAAGGAAGGTGGATATTTAACTTCTATTTTTTCTTCAGCTTTCTCTCAAATCATAAGTGGTTGCTTATATACCGTTAGTTTGACCCTGATTGTGCGGTACTGAAGATCGATTTTCCATTAAGAGTTTACAGAAAATATTACGTCCTGAGTAAAATACTTTAATATAAGGAGAGTTGTGGAAATACATCGTCAACATAATATAAATCACTTTCTGGAGACTGCAGAGATATTGAAATATTTGAGAAGATGGGCTTTTCAGTTAGGTAGTTGAATTTTTTTATTAAAATTTTGCTTAAAAACATTTTTGCGTATTCTTCTTCTCTTCTATAATGCTGATTATTTTTTACAATTTGCCTGTGATATCAGACTCGCAAAAGTTCCAATTACTCAAAAGTACTTTTTAAGTCGATCCAGGAATCACTCCTAAAAGGGAGGGACAACTCAGCTCTGAATGTTAAATTTTTGTACTAGTAATGCTCAAACTACAGACGAAGTGTTTTACTCGATATTAGACAATCTTTACTCATGAGATTTTCTTTAATAAACTCTAACACAGTTTTAAGCTATTTTCAGTTACTCTCCCACAAAATTATAATTATAGTAAGTACATTTCCAGTTCAACGTGACTGCGGCTTATGCTATATATTACTCTTGAATCTCAGAAAGTAATGATCTGTCACTAGCCAGGTTTGACATGTTGAACATATATACATTCAAAACTTAAAGCTTACCTTTAAGGTTGAACTAGGTTATAGGGACTTCATTTTAATATTCGGTGCTTTGTACGTGACGAACTTACACTAATTGTTAATCTAATTAGGTCCGGTGGTGATGTGATAATTTTTCATAATAATTTTAACCTATTGATTCTATTAAGTATAAGATAAGGAACTTTTATCATGATATTATTAAATATGTTTGTGAAGTATATTTAATATTAACACAAAATTTCGTGTTGAAAATCTTAATAATAAATTAAATACAACTTAAGTTCTTCAAGCTGTCTTCCCATGGGTTTCTTCAGAAACATCTCTGAAGTAGTATTGTTGCAGTCTAACTATACACTATAACTTCTATTAAATATATATGAAACTGTGAACATAAACGAACGACAATATAAATTCATTAACAAGATTCCACTAGGAAAATGATTTAATTTATTTACCTCTCTGGTTGAAGTTCAATACCTATCTATATTTCCCAAAATATGCGGATGACTGACTAGTTAATTACTATTTAATATTATGTCTTTCATGAAACAAATAAAAGAGTGAAACCATCAAAGCTTACACCCTTTCAATCGTCTAGTTTCGTCATTCCCCCGTACTTTCTTAATAACAGTTTTAGTTGAGTCATGCTTTGAGCGATGAAATGGGAAAAAGTTTGGAATTTTTCAATTACTTCTTTTTTTATTATGTTCCTTGTGGCAAGAATAAGATTTTATTTTCCCTATAGGGAAACTTTTTTCCATCCCCCCCTCTACCAAAGATGATAGTCTGCATTGTTTTCCACTTTACTCATCCAAGTTTCGTGTTGCACTAATAATTTTTGCATGCTTTTGCTTTTAGTCTTTTTGCACAAAAAGTCCATTATCCGCATAATCAGCCAGAGGCAAGTTAAGATTGAGTTGCTATCCATTAAGATTTACAAGAAAGTGAAAGGTGATGATGATGATGGTGATGATGATGAGGAAAATTATGAACATTCAGTTCAGCCCCAAATGCTAGAGTAGAAAATGCTTTCAGCTTCATTTTCCCAACACAATGAAGACTAAAGATTCCATGCACATTGATCAAAAGCTTTATTATGTGTAGTGCATTTATAAATTAGTTTGACCATGCTCGCAAGACTTCATGCATGATATGAATTAAAGTGTTATTTATTTGCGTGATTCGTGAGCACGTTAAAAAATGTAATCCGAATAGGTAAACTTTGTTTATGTTTGCATGTCCCCTTGCAGAATAACAGATACAAGACAATACGTCTAATTTAGATTGAAGCTTACTTTTACTCTGTTTACTTATTCAAAAGCTGCGTAGTTCCGTTGTAAACTTATACCTTTAGTCCGAAGGGGATGACAATATAAGGGAAATTGATTATTATTAGTCAACCAAAAACAATACACAATATATGTAACAAATTCTATTAATAATACCAAAAGCAATTACAGAAAGTAACTAGAGCTTATTATTCCACTAACATGTGATGGATTTGTTCAATTATCTACGTCGCAAAACCCCTACACATAATAATTATATTAAGAAAACAGGTGAAAATGCAACGTGATCTTTATCTTTATCCCAGAAATAGAAACACAGGTTTCGAAAGGCTTCCTATTTAATACCTTGGTGGAATTGGTAGTGGGTTTTGCGACAAATGGAATTTATTTGTAGTGTAGGTGACCTAATTTTGTATGCATCCTGACTAGTGTCAACCATGGTCAAGAAACAACCAGGAAATTGCTTTTCCAAAGCGGCATGATTTCCTTTGCAAATTCTACTTTCTGAATATACAGAAAGACTAAAACTTTGTATAGCCTGGGTTGTCAAATTTTTCTAAACATTTTGGTTTACTAAAAGTGTACCACATAATTACAACATTTAAACAACATTTTGATCAGAAAATTGTAAATTCTTAAACATTAGGAAGCAAACTTTAGAGCTAGAACTGTGTAGGCCCTGCAATTCATTTGTTTGTTAGAATATTGAAAGGAAAGTCGACGTTACCAATTCGTTACAAAAAGAGCACCACACACATTGCCTCGGTATATTTTGCTCTGATCTGAGGACGAAGCATGTATACATTTTTTACGAAACTCATACTCATGCATACGAATAGCTTTCTGAGAATTCCCACGTTACACATCTACAGGATTTTTACCGCCTCATCATTTTTTATTGCATCATAATCTGTGCGATTATACACCAAGTTAGATTATAGTATTTCTTCAAATGAAAGGAAAACTTCTGTGAACTTTCTCCTTGAAAAGAAATGAGCCGCCTACTAATCTTGTTAAAAGCGACTTTTTTTCTGTAAGAGATCATTTATAACTTGAGTATATGAAACTGAAACAAATTTATACAGATTATGTGTAATAACCAGAAGGAATCGCGTGCCTTTGATACATACATATCATCCATGTACATGTTTTTTTCTCCAAGTACTTAGCTTATTTGATTAAACTTGTTCTGCTTCTTATGCTAGACTCATCATATAATTATTATACTGTCAATTAAGCATATATTCATTGATAGTAATAATATTGATGTGTTTTAATTCATTGCTTTTCAGCCTGGTAAACTGCACTGAACTCATTCATTCTTAAAGATTAGAAGAACATGAACGAAAATTGTTTGAATCCCTTTTATAAATTAGGATTGGACTCGTGAAAAAGTTTAAGAGGGATATCAAAAGTAGTTATATTAAAGAAGCTGAAATAAAGTGAAATACCATTATGTTATAAGGAGAACTTACCATAAACATTTAATTATAACCCAATAACCATTCCGGAATGGAAAAACTCCTCCTTAAACCACGATTGTAATGACGAGAGAGCCTTCGTAATAAATCCACACTTGTATATGCATAATAAATTAATATTAAATGACTGAATTTTAAATTTAAATGTGATATTGCATTTTATTACTTAACACTCTTAGTGAAAACGTACAAGGTCAATATTCAACGACGTCATTAAATTAATTAAAATGCCAATTGTGAATTTTCTAATCTTCTGGTAAGTAATGTAAAATGATTTCCCCACGGGGCACTAACTCGATGTTAACGGTACAATGACTTGGACATAGATAAGGATGAAAAAAAGAAAGACACTTAAAAAGTCTTAGGTTGTCGTAATTTTTGTATATTGCTAGCGTCATGAGTAACTTCATAGTAGAACTAAATGAGAACTTTACTAGTCGTATCGTAATAATAATAAATACGTATCGTATATATTTATAGGCAAAGAAATTACTTTGCAATGAAGTCCATCCACATTAAGTATTATTGGATTGCTACTTCACTTCCTAAAGAGTCATGAGATGGTTGAGTCTCTAGTGGTTAATGTTAAGAGATTACCCTTACATTATTATGAGTCCGTCATATCAAATGTGTTCCATACGACACGCTCCCTATCAAGTTTTTTTCCTCTTGGGTTTATCTGTACAGATTCAATGTAAGTAGTAGTACTAATAAAAGAAAGGAATTATAAGGGAAAGCATATAATTATTTGGCATATATGTTTCGCTGTGCAGAAATATGAAGTGTACACGTAGGTGTTTCAACCATTATAAGGATTTAGAAGTCATGCTACTAAGGAATATAAAAGGATCCATCCATATTGATTCGGTTCAGTTGCTATCTAGCCATAACCATTGGCTTCAGATGAGTTTTATATTTTATATCAAAAGTAATCCATATCCTTCTAGTAGATAGGATCATTTATTTTTTGTACTTAGGGACAATGAAATCTGTTTTTCTTCAGAGCTCATGTGTCCGTCGATATAGAAACTTGCTGTGGAGGTTTTCCATACACTATCCATTTCATTCCAACTACCTCCTCCGTGGAAACTGACATGTAGTAATGCAAAGCAATGCAATATGTAATGCATTGTGTCAGCTTCCTCTTCTTGCATCGAGGTGATCCAATGAGACATAAGTTAAAATCTCCCATGTCATGCCTTGAGTCGTGTGCCTTAGTGCCTTCTAGTATAGTATGTTTCTATCATCTATCACCGAAACTAGAACTGGACATTCATCCCTCCTCCTGACCCCTTTACTTATTCTGTAATACCTAGACTTTTTTATGGTCTTACTACACACTATTATAGCTATGCAATGAGGTTACTATACTGCACTACTACCTTACATTGATGCTTACAGTTTCTCGTCCAGTTTGTATTAAGCATTGTGTCTATATGTCCTTAGCATGAGCTTTCTCTTGACATGATCGAATTTCTAGTAAGTAACGGAAATAGTCAAGAGTAAACAGTAGAAGGAAAACAGGAGTTGTGTGTAGTAAAGTAAAGTAACATATTGAAGAAGAAGCGAAATAATTCCATTTCATTTTCTAGTAGGATTAGCCTTTGGGACCACAGAGAGTTCTTGCTCAGTTTGTATTGTTTTTCATTTTCTATTATTCTGGTACTCCACGTTTCAGTATCGGAAGTGATTTCACAGAGAGCTAACAATAAGTATACTAATAGAATAAGTAAGTAAATAAGTAGTTCAGTAGATGAGAGTACTTTCTAGTAGTTACTTGGTTAGTTAGTTATAATAATAATGTAATACATTATATTCCTGCTCTACATTCGTATTACAAAGAAAGTTTCTCATACCTAATAACACTTAGGGAACGTATTTATCTTTTTGGAGTAGTAGTAGTCGTAGGTGTATATGTGTATGTATATTTGAACAAAATACACAAATACAAGAACATACAGTAAGCACATAAAACTGTGGAATAATAAGTTAAGGGAATGTTAGTTGAATTTAGTTCGTGGTGAAAGTTGGGAAGAGAAAGTAGATCAAGTATGCTGGATCGGAGATATATAAATATCGAGTGACAGATAGGTTTTCTCATTTTACTCAATGCTGTCAACCACATCGGCAATAAATTTTTACCAATTGAGAGAAAGTACAACTGCTGAAATACGTCTACTGACTAAAATATTATATACGATCAACGTTATACTGGCACTGGTGCCATTATTGTACACATACTTCATCTGTCCTGTTGCTTCGTCGTCGCCTTGCCTTGGTCTTCATCGTCATTGTAGGTCTGTCATCGTTGTCATCTTTATGTAGTAGTAGTAGGCTAGTCCACCACTCGACAATTTCTCTTCAACTGTTGGAGATCTCTACTATTCTTTGTAGAAGAATATACAAAAAACATATAACTATAAGGTTTTAGTAGATAATACAATACTAGGAGACTAGGACATTTTGATAAAGAAGTAAGTAGGTGGGGTAAAGTTAGATATAAACGATCCATCCATTTGACGAAGGCGACAAAGTGCAATAATAAGGAAAAAGATCTATCTTGTTTTGTATTTGGTGGTGGTGGTGGTAGAAAAATACTTAAGAATGAGAACGGAACATCGGCTCTTCTTTTCGTTCAGTGGACTTTCTACTCTCCATCCATCCGGCCAAGCCATGCCAACTTTATTTTGTAAATTGTGCATATCCGCACAGTAAAGGATAAAAAATCATAGTGTTAACACCACAAAAACTTACAGAATAGAAGTAGTGGTGTCTGGCTAGTGTAAACGTTTGATTGCAGTGTGTATGCTTCTTTTGCATACTTAGACTGCTCTTCTGCTGTAGAAGTGAAAAGTAGCCTTTTGCACTTTCACTTACAATCAGCAGACAGAGTGACCCGAGACAGAGAATTTCATTCATTTTTTTTTTACTTATATATGCATTATTTTTTGCGTCCAAAGTATACGCCTACGTAAGTGTGTCAATTTTACCTGGGGTTCCTGAGATTTTCAGAGTGAAAGTGATTAGGACACTTATCCTGTGGATACTCAACCTAGGACCTGGCTATAAGGATATGCCTATGTAAGTATAATGGCTTACTTTCTGGGTGTAAGTTCTTGAAAGGGGATTAGGGTTTAAACAAACGCTAAGGTGACAAAGGTTTCTACGATAAAGCACGATTTTGTCAACGGGCTCTGAAGAATAGAATATGGTTGAGCTTTATGATCACGTTGTAATGACAGCACTTGCTCTAGGAGAAGTACACCAATCATTAAATGCCAAGGGTTTACCCTGATTTAGTATGACGGGAAGGATTTGTATTTTAAGCTTGTAAACTTACGTCTTGAGCATGTAAAGGAAAGTTTCAGTTGAATTAGTGGAAACTTCAAATCATAAAATCCATAGGCTAAAAAGGATAGTAAATAAATATATTGTAAATCTGTCATTTATTTAATTGGGCCAGGAGGAAATTTCTGTAGTTGAACTGACATACGTCAAAATCAATCAAAACACTTATAAAGTCATTTTATTATTTTGCAATATTCAAATTTAACAAACTTTGTACAAGTTTTAGGCCCGAAACCCTTTTCTAAAAAAATATAAAAATAGAATTCAACTTTTTGAATTTGCTTGAAAGTAAATCTAACACTTCAGCCTAGCCAAAGTACTGAGATTCTCGATTTATACTGATATTCGTTAACAGAAAAGCAAATCATGCACTGACCATTTTCACAAGCAAATAGACAGGCTTTCAAAACAAAGCCACATTTCATGTAAACTGTCACTCACAATGATTATTTTTCAAAAGGTTGATTCTTTCATATTCTATCAAATAAAGCGTAGTTTCAACAAAGGGTTCTATTTTAGTGAACTTTTATTTACACTTGATTACATTTCAAGGATTGCTCTCAGGATAAAATATGTGGAAATCAATTTTCTCTTGCACTCTCACGTCCAAGAGCTTTAACAACCTTTTAAAATTGTGAATCCTTTGAAAGCTTCATGTAGCTTCATTTACCAAATTCTGCGCAATAATTCCCCAATCATTCCATCCCATCTACTTCGAAGTTGTTTTTATACCTAGTCAGTAGTAGTCGTTTGTTAAGTGTAATTCAATATAGAAGCAAATAACTCTTCTGATCCTCAGAAGAACTTTTTTATTTCGACTCTTGATGAAATTTTTGATTGTTTCACTTATTCATTCTCTGTTGCTCAATATCCAGAATTTATCTACATTTGCAAATTCTACTTACAAAAGGAATATCATATTCCAGAACTTAAGGTACAGCTATTTTCTATACGTGTAAAAATGGTAAAAGGAAACCTTTGGGTTTCTCGGAACAATCACATAAAAAATAAACTCACGAAATTATATTATTTTATTACTACTTGAGTATCATTGTTGCTTAATCCATACAATTGAATTGAATACTCATTACTTTATATACCATAGGGTTAGTAGAAATAATACTCTTTAAAGGTTTCACGGGTTGCATGCATGATAGCACTATGGATTCTGATTAGACTCTAGCTCTGTGAGTATTTACCCTAACAAAATATCATTTAGAGTATATAGACTCGGATTTCAAGTCAGCTTGAGTCAATATTCAAGTAACATAATTCTCAAGTGTTTCCATTGAATCCTTTCCAGGGACATTTACTTTTATTATTGGAGAAAGCAATAACAATAGTAGTTCCTATACACAATGACACAAGAACATGAGCGAGTAGGACAGGTAGGATAAACAAATAATCTAGAATGACACATTCAACATAGGATATTAATTTTGCATAAAATTCCCTTGTCTCTATTACTGCGTCCTTTTAGTCCTTTATTGAAATGGCAAAAAGATAGACAGAGAGACACTACATACATATTCCATACCACCACAGAGAGACTACTTTTATCAAAGACTGACTACTGCCAGCTATCGCGCTACTTGTGCATATTGCATTAAACTAATAATACTGCTTCTTTAATCAAATCGTGGTTTTTTATAGCATACACTTCTACCACTAGCCAATATAGATGTAACATAATTGGATGAGTATTTTTAGGCTTGTAACTTATAAAATAGTATTAGCTTTATTATACCTTTCTCAACCTTCCTCTGTGTATGATGATTATGATATGAAGATAAAATTCCATCTTTTGATATTTACCTGCTTACTAGTTACTTACATAACATTTTACTACTAACAATAAGGCAGATTACAAACCCCCTTCTCTCATACCTTATTACATAGAAAAGCAAGACACTGCTCGTGGTTGTTCGCAGAGGAGTCTCATCATCAATTGACAAAAGTCTCACTACTACTACAACTGTTGTTCCTGTCCTTATTCTATGATCTTCTCTTCCGTCCTGTCTACTCGTACTTCTACTACTTTTACGTAAAATACTAAAATGGATCAACCACAAATCGCCTGGCAGTTAACTACTGATGTTTCAAGACTGGTTTACAATCAAAATTACAATCATCAATACTACTACTCATACTATTCCTACTACTACCACATCCGCCCTTTATCATTGAAATTATTATTATCTCTGCTATGAGCTCACAATTAGTGTGGATATTTATAGTAGTGTGCCCTCCAATCAATTTCATCTTCTGAATTGAGATAGAAATTATAACTTGAGTGATTCGTAGTAGTATTACCAAAAAGATTCTTTGGAATTTTAGTGAAAGCACGAAAGAATGTTTTGAAAACTACTTTCAAACTCTTTAGTGAAGTTTATACCCAAAGTTAGTGCTACATTAATATTTTGATACTGCTAAAATATTATTGGTATTTGAGTAATTCCTTGGTTTTTAGAATTTTTTGAATGATATTCTTAAACCGAGCTTAAATAGAAATCTTAGTGCATATAGTGCCAGCAAAAGGGAGACAAGAGGACAGAAATTTTATTGATGACCAAAACAAAACTCCTCACGAGAATTATCTCCTATTTGACAACTTACATATAAAAATAGATTTGATTCCTGCACGACTCCTAACTGCCTTGTGAATGATTTTACTATAACAATAGAAAAATCTATTAGAGTTTTTATTACGTATTTACCTGCAACCAACCACAGCCACATCCACTACACTACCTACCTACCTACATTCTGTAGAGTGTATAAATCTGTAAAAGAACTGCAAATTAGATTCACATTCAACACAACTCACCCACAGTGCCAGTCACCAGTATTGAATAAAACTTATACCTTCATTCAGCATCTTCTTGTGAGAGAGAACAATGCATGCTGGGGTTGTTTCACGTAATTTGGTACGTTAATCAGTAACACATATTTATTCAGTATTAAATATCATGCATATGAGTGGTATTCTTACTGTTCATGATTGTGTGTGGGTGTGTATTAATGTTAACTGTTAAATATTGTGTCTCGTAAAACTTGAATCGTAACTTGAATACAAGCGTAAGTATGTTGCGTTAAGTAATATGTATATTGTGAAGACATGGTGCTTTCACTCAAACTCAAAGGTGAGAGCACCAGGTGCACTTGCTTTTGTTGCTATTATAAGTATTACTTAATGCTAATTGCTGACAAGCCCAAATTTTAATGGTTCTTAGTTAATATAGCTTGTCTACCTGTTTGTTATACAATGCATTCTTACTCCCATCATCTTAATCAAGATGATTTTGACGTTATGCCAGTCAAAGTTATATACTAAAGAAAAGTTTAAAAGCATTTTGTCAAAACTATAACATTTAATTTATTTTCTTTTGGACCTCATCGTTGCCAATATTAACGTAACTGCTTTTTGTCTGCTTGAACTAACTAACTGCAATCGTATTGAATGCACCAACCACATACCAAGCAAACTACCACCACCACCACGAGCAATCATTTTATTTGCTTAGGTGAAAGTGGTAGTAGTGCTTTCTTTTCTTAGCTCATCTTTTAAGAACGAACACTTCATAAACTGTAATGCTAACATCCAAACTCCAAACACGGTTGATCTAACGTAGTACCTTAGGGACACATTTTCATCACAATTTTTCCATAATATCTTACTTGGAAAAATGTAATATACTTCTTAGAGCATAAAGAAGAAGACTGCATTGTGTTGTTGGTTCACAAAATTTCCACAAAGAAAACAAGGACACCAGGGAAGATTGGTTGAGTGAGGTAAAAAATATGAGCTATTATCACTTATTGGATGAGTAATCTTTTGATAATACTTCTCAAAGAAGTTTCATTGTAACCCGGTTTAATATGTCTATGGAGTGTACATAATAAGAGAGACTCAGCTCTTTATCATTTAATTAAGCTTTCTCCTATCCCAGGGAAAATGATTTTTTTTCATAGCATGAGGCTTTTGATCTATTGTCTATTGTGCCATTTATGTAAGAGATCCTATTTGTGTATTCTCATCTAGTAACTTAAAATACCTATTTGGCGAAATCCCCGTTGTGCCACTTGAGATTAAGATGGAAAGTTGTCTACATTTATTTAGGAAGTATATAATTTCTTTTATTAAGAGTATAATTTTTTACTACTTTTTTCATATTGAAGAAATAGAAGTGAATTTTTTAAGAAAGAGTTTTAATAACCTTATTTGCGTTTTATACTGTTGGCTTTTTCTACATTTTTGAGGACAAAGTACTTCCACTAAGTTTTGTGGTTTATTGTCTGAATAAACAAGAAATTTAACAAATGAGCTCTTTCATTTAATTTCATTTACAGATGAATAATGTAAAAAAAGCGTAGATGTTTGAAGATTTAGACAAGTAGGCAATATATAGTGAAATGTAGGTACGAGTAATACTTTCGACTCGAATAAATAACAAAAACTCAATTTAAAGTACGGTCTGCTCAAGGCCTGTAGTACTTAATTCAAGAGCTCAAAAGAGCTAGCATTTTAACTTTGGCAAATCGGATATAATGTGAGAAAATGAGTCGTAGAAAAGGAAGCGATGCCAAATATCAGAGTTTAAGATGCCCATTTATATATTTTTTCACTACTAGTATGCATACACCTTAAATTATTAGGTGCACTTAAGAAAATGGAATATTTTATGCAAATGTTGAAGCATTTGATCTCTATACTGGCTGTGAAGGGTATTTCAAGGGCTTTTTATGATCCTAAATTTTAGTGTGTTGGAGACATCCAGTAATTGTTAGTGTAAATGGAGATAGAGTTTTAGGAATACGACTAGTTAAGATATTAAATGAAATAAAGGTTGACTTGACACTACACAACTTCAGAGGAAAATGAGTTTTAGTTAATTTACTGTAATAAATACGTTCTTTCTTTTGACATTGGCTAAGTACTATAATACCACAATGGAAAAACAATTATAACTTCTGTGACCATTTTTTTCTTGTTAACCTTATAAAAATCTTGAACTTTTTCATTATTGAATTTTTTACGAACTCTCTTGACGTCATATTTTTTCATAAATCTCTACTACTAACCTTAAAACCTTTGAGAAATAGTACCCAAGAGACCCTGAATCCATTTTGCCGTACTGGAAAAATACTTTAGCAAAAATGTGAAATTATTTATTTGAAACGTGTGACAGCTTTCCTTTCCAAACCACCAATCTACTTCGTCGGCTTAGGTGGACTAAATTGCACTAGATATAAAATATACACACATTACTCTTGGGCTCATTAGATTCATGTCTATAGTCCATGCAGGTGCATTAGCCTGGACTTGGTGCAAAAAAGTAATATTGAATGAGAAAGTGAAAACTTTTCTGAAGAAAGTAACACTGATTGCAACGTGTACTACTTTGGAGATAGATAAGGTACTTTCACAATGGAATGGATGTGATATTTCTCTCTCGTACTAAGTCACTTTCTATTATGATTCTGCACAGGGGAGAAAACAAGAATGATTTGTTTCATTGAATCCAATGCAATTCTATAGATATGGAAGAGAAATTGTGTCTTTCATCTACAATCCTAAGTCCAAACAATCAAAGCATTTGGGGCTTACATGTTCTTATCTTTTTTATGAAATTGTCCTCAAAAGAGAATAGAAGTTGAGGCTGTTATTCTTACTGTAGGCTGTATGAAATGAAATATTATTGGCACTTTATGAAACTACTAGAACATACATACACTAAAGGAAATATGTAATAATATTGTATGCAGTTTGTGCTATACAAAGCGTATATGGGTTGTCAGAACTGTATAGAACATATAGTACCACGACGGCACACCCACGTACATATCTCTGATCCTATTCTAGTGTGATCTCGTAAAGGACTTTGAACCTAATTTAGTAGACAGTTACACTCGTAATTACACCAGCAATCCTAGTCTTTAACTTGTGTTCTGGCTTCCATTATCCATTGTACTGAGAAAATCCATGCAACTTTACTACACTGACAATGAACCAAGTTTATTGTGCAATTTAGACACGACTCAAGTCCCATCTTCCTTCTTACCAATTGAAGTTACCCTTGAGTACCAACCATACACTGGTTTCATACACCATTCAACCCTTTCTGTTTACTAAATGAACCCACATTCATTTCAGATTATAAGTACAAACACTTCATTTGTCTAAAACCCTTACTACCTATTATTCTGACTGACTTTACCAAGTATATATTAAGTTATGTTATGTTATATATATGTATGATCATGTAAAATAAAATCTTTCATAGGCTTTCTAATATCAATATATACATTGGCAATAATGTAGCTTCTATTAACTTGAAAATTTCCTACAGAAGGGCGGAATGAATGTGATAACAACCACTTAATTTAAGCTTAGGACTAGGAGCATCCTTTTGCAAAATCGTCATGTATGCATTTTATCTGTAAATTTACAGTGGTGTGAATGCTAGAAAAAGTATCACTTTTGTAGTAGAACCTCACAATATCTCATTTCCTTCATCATTTTGCTACCATGCTTCCGCTACGTCAACTACTACTTTCTTTAAAGTAATCTAAGTTTCTACACTGAAAAGTGTGGAAAGAGACGAGTGTGTTTACTTTTGCAAATTATCCTCCGTTTTATGAGCCGACTATGATAAAACGGTACTTTATTGTCAGTGAGTGCAGTGTAGAAAGTAATTTTCTTGATAAAATATTAGACACACCACCTGACTTGCTTTAAATATTGTGATAGGCACTTATTCCCCTTTTCCCCTATTATATTATACACAACTTTTATATCCCTTCTTTTTACAACCAATAATGCAATGTAGTTAGGGCTTCGTTGGCTTTAATTTTACACACAGTCTAAATAGGGGTGATAGAAATTATAATGGCTTTGTGAACTCCTAGCGTTACAATGCACTTAACCATCAGATTCTTATTTTGAGCAAATGTTAATAGCATATATAATAATATAGGTATGAATAGGCTTCTTTTGCTTACAAAGTAAATGGGTTTATGTCAATACGAAAAGGATGCCGTGGACTAAGATTCAAAACTTGTTAGAAAATAAAGTACAAAACTTCAGTTTCTCTCTACAATGACACCTTACCCGTTCTAGAAAATTAACACGACAGCGACATCCAAAAAAGCTGTCCAGTTAGTCAATTAAAGTTGTAAAAGTTGGCGTGTTCCATTTCTACTGTCTTTCTAATGACTTAACTTTCTCTCATTGTCTTGTTATTCCTCATCTGTCATTTAATGGACAGTCAGTAAATGCAAATTTGAATTCAAAGTAACTAACCAAAGAATTAAGAATAGTTATCATCCAAGAGTCTCAAAGTTTATAAATGTCCTTGTTTAGTATGGGTAAAGTCTAGACACTAAAAGCAGAATGAATGTCACTAAAATGTCCATGACGAGATGGATATTTAACAAAACATCATGCAAAGCCTTATTCGCATATGTGACTACAGTTTCTCAATAGTACGTGCCTTCTACATGGGTCTTTCAAGGATGCCTAAATACCAACTGACTAGAGTTGAAACTGTAGAACAGATGAACTCATGGTTCATCGGGTAAAAGAGAAGAAGATTGGGAAGTAAATACTTGAAGAAAAAGAAGAAGAGTAACTGTACCACCAATAGCACTAAGAACTTAGCAAAAGAAGATACTATTTCTATGTATATGTAATAGTAAAAGTAACTAAAGCTATCTGTACTCATACCTCGTGAAAAAATCCTAAAAAACAGACTTTCTGTGAGAACAAAAATCGCAGAGTTTGCACAGCATGACGGATTTCATCGATCACATTCAACATCCACCAAAACCTTCACATCACATCTCATACATGCACACATAGTCATATATATATATATATAGGTTCTTCTGGTCTGATTCTAGAATTGAGATTCTACACTTTAGGGCAAGTATCATCAACTATGACTATTTTATATTTTTATAACGGCAGTTCTCAGTGGTTGGGTTCACTCTTTACTTTCACTTTGGCTTGCTACAGCTTCTCATTTTTCCTTTTACTAAAAGACTCTTTTCAACGCCAGCTTTCTTCAAGATGAGCCTTCATCACATCACGTTTCAAACCATCAGGATTATGTAATGTCAAGGCTATAGCGCAACACATAAAAATACTCTCTTACATATAGACTTCCATTATGATGTTATACTTGTCAAATTCATTTCATTTGTACGAATCTTATATATGGTTCGACTTTTGGATTCAGAGCAGTTCATGATGGTATTTAGTATTACACAGCAAACGTGAAGAGCTCAGTTGATGTGGAGTAGATTATTGTAAAATATTTTATGCACAATGAGATTTTACTAACCTTAAGGTTGAAAAAATAAAAATTTTTATGTTGTACGTGTCATATAATTTACACATATCTTGGAAATATAGAAGTAAGCCTTACACAGATTTTCAATCAATCGACAAAGCATTTTTTTACTTAAGACATTTATACATTTTTTGAGAAAGGAGATCAAAGCGGATTTGCAGTGTGTGACCAGAATATATCAGACAGTAAGGATATCTTCTCACGAGAAGTTTAAATAGGTAAATATGTTTTAGATATAGAGTACTATTATTTCAGTTAGTATACATTTGGAGTAATAAAATAGAGTATCTTCCTTTTCTTATGGATAATCTGTTCAAATAACGTTATTTTATTTCTCTGAAAAGGAAAGGCACGTATAGTTCATCCATTTAGAACTCCGCATAATTTCACTCACTCAGAGGTCTATAATACCTAATAAATAATTTTATGTATT
>JAQGAA010000670.1:0-20381 GCA_034696425.1 Isotoma viridis
ATCATCAAAGTATTCCCATTTGTAACCTCAAAAAAGGCTTTTACGACTCTTTGAAGTGTTTTCTTCTCTGACAGAAGATATTAATTTCACTCTTGCCAAGTTCTTTGTGAATTTAGACTCAATAGGAGAATTGAGCTTTTTATATACTTTTACACTTTGAGCACTGTTTGCTATTGATGCAAGTAAAAGATACTTCATACTGATTGAGCCAAAACTAAAAGTGCCTATATGGGATTCCCTGGTAAAATTTTATTGATTTTGCCTTGTGCACACTTTGAATGGATCATTACGTAAAAAGCTATCCTGCAGTGTAGCATAACAAAAATGCATTATCGGGTAATGTAAGTGCAAAACAAACACATCCCTATGGTCTTGCCATTATCACTTTAGGATTTCTTAATACGGGTCGATCAAACTTGAATTCGGGTTACGTTTAAATATCGAGGACAGAAAGAAGGTCATAAAAAATATTTTTAACATGCAACCACGACCACTACTACCAAAAGTGACAGGTTGGTGCTGGCCATACTAAAAATTGCATGGGTATTACCTTCGTACTTTGAATGGATTAGAAACAGCGAATGAATCCTCCAGGTGGGTTCATTCAATGTCACCTTCAATGTCAGTGTCAATCAATATACTTATACTTATCTCATGTCAGAGTCATACCTCATACAATTTTTTGGAAGCTCAACTGACTTGACAGCTTAGGAACTTTCGTCCAGTCTGGGCAATGTACTTTCCACTTACCGTCGATTATTCTACAAAAACTAAATCCTTATATCCCTGAGAAAAAACAAAGCTCCCGATACGATGGGATAACATTGTATTCTCATTGTACATAGAACTTCTGAATGAGTTAACTTGATGCAAAAAAAACCCTTACAAAATATAAAGTCCAGTATCCTTGACTCTTGACAACAAGCTGCCTGTCTACCTTTAAAAGGCTAATTGGAAGGTGTGTCTGAATCGAATTTACTTGAACACAAGCTTTGATTCAGTTTATATTAAATTCTTGTAAAATAGTAATTTTAGCCATGCATCTAGAAACCTCTTAGATTTGAAGTATTCTTGGTATAATACATCAGTCAGGTTTATTGCTTGTACACAATAACCAAAATCGCCACAATTGCAATGTGCAAGCAGCTATACTGTGTGTTGAAGCCTCTTCACAATCTAATTTCTCAAGCACGATTAAAGAGGTTGGGAAAGATCAAGGTGAATCAAACTAGCTTTCCTATTTTTAGAATGAGGATGAGTCATAATTCAATTTTGATGTTGTAATCTTGCCTACTAGGTAATTTACCAAAACCACTGTACAAGGCTAGAGTTTTGCTTTAGCTACTGCACTGGTGTAACGAAAGGACAACATTTTTTACGGTACAAGCTAATACGTTCTTTTGTGTCTAGAACTGACAGGCCTATATATATCCACTCCTCTGCTTCAGAATAAAAAAAACCATATTATATCTAATCTTTTTAAACCTGTAGTAGTAATAACACCTCAAGACTAGAATTTAATATTTCCTTCATAATATGATAATACCTTAATAATCTTTTGAACTGTTGAGCTTCTTGAACTTTAGTTCAATTCAGAAACTTGATGAAACTATTGATCTTTAGTTCCTTAAGAATTCAAGATGAACAACCAGTTTTGCTTTTCAAAATGGATTGAAGATGAGATAATAACACGTTAGAAGTAATTGAATTTCGCCTCTAATATCCGTAAATTTTGCTTTTTAACGATGTAAACGCCTCTGTTCAAACGATCAGGTTTTTCAATCACTCGTGAGCACGCAACGTGTGCAGTCTTCTAAAGATGTCTTTAAAGATTAGAATTGCCTTTAAATGAGTTTTGCCCGTCTTAAAATTTTAGCTTTCTACCTGCTTTACTGATTCGATTCAATTTTTTAAACAAAATTTTGGCATCTTCTGACAAAAAGTACAAAAAAGGTTAGAATTTGAAAGATTTATTGCTTCGGTCAATTTTTAATCTGTAAAATGAAGGTTGTTGGTGTTGGCGATGGATCAAATACATTATTGTTCTTATCTAGTAATTTATAACAGTAAAAAAGGGAAAAATGATACATTATCTCATCCATCTCAGGAACTATATGTACATTTACGAGGTTTATGAATCGAGGAAAACTAAGATGTTTTTTTCATTATTCTGAACCTGTCCAAAACAAAGCAACTTTTGAGTTCGAAAATATTCAGTCATGCGGCACACAGTTTACATATATCATTCATATTGACATTTACCTGAAGAATCATTTATAATATGCTTTTTAAGCGTTGTACTTCATGATAACTAAAATTGGACATGAGATTAACTACTAGTTTTGCTTAAAAACTTGAAATGAAATAAAGATGCGTAAAATTTTAACTATTAGTTGTTACAGTAGAATTGTTTCAAATCTGGCACATACTCAATTTTATGAATTCCTTTTAGTTTTATAAACTAATAATAGGCAAACTATTAAAAACATTACAATGCCACTTTACCATGTATTTCATTTAATAAAGCTGGTAGTATTTGTTTCAGCGAAGGTTTTAAAATAAATTTTATTTCATTTTTACATATGCTAAAATTTTTTATGTCGGAATATGTACAATATTATCTTGTTTATCAATTGAAATCGAGCTTAAAACTCTACACAATAAAAGTGAAAGCAAGATGAAGTTTAGAGTATAATGAAATGTGAGCATGCATTAGTCAAATCCAGGGTAAATCGTACAGGCCCATTTATAAAGTAATCTTCCTTCGTTTAACCAAGCACTTGTTAGATATAGTGGTGGTTTAAATTAATATGAAATCTCAACATCCTTTTCTCCAGCAATCAATTACACCATGGTTGAGATAAAATGTGAACAGATGGGTAGCTTTGGTTTGTTCATGCTCTAGCTCTCCAGGCATATTTTATATTGCACGCAATTTCCTAAATTACTCTGTATTATTTTCCTGGAATGATATGAACCTACTTTAGACCAAGCAAGTACCATCATAACTTATAGAACCATGATACCACGAATACCAACTTAAAGCTACAAACACCACTTTCAAAAGGATGACCGAATATTTTTCTCTGTCAGAAAAGCCACTACGATGAACCACATTCTCCCAAACTCATCATAGACTTTCCATTTCAAAGAAATAAACTCTTAGAGGTGAAACTGACAGCAGAATACATCTTGTTGTGGGTTTTGTAACAAGTATACTCCGAACTTCAAACAGAACATTTTTTGCTACAAGTTTGACATGACATGTTTGACTTTGTCATATATGAAAGAGTAGTCTGGAGTCTGGGCTGGAAAGAAGTTTATAAAACCGACATTCTTTCACCCAAGTCGATATACTTTACTTTAATGCGGGTTCCCATACTCTTTATCCACCTCAAAGAATCTCAGTTTAACAACATCATGATCATATCTTTTGAATCATCATCACAATGAATACCTATTTCTCCGCAGGCATTAATGTGAAAATGACAGAACTTGGCTGGTGAAATGAACTGATCCCATTTTCCTGTCATGAATCTCGGAGATTTTCTAACTTTCTTCTGTTCCGTTCTGAGATATCTAATCGAATGTAAAATTCTGTTTGAGTCTCGACCTTGTTTTATTTTTGTGTTGTTCTCAGTGCTGTAAGTCTTTTGCCAGTTTCCACACACCCAAATATGGTATATATAGAGTCAACGAAATTTTATAAAAACAGCTTTCCCTTTAGCCAATTCAAATTTAGCAGGGCTTATCTAACCGTCTTGTCAATATGTCTGTCTGCATGTGACACGTAAAATAAATAAAAAACGTTTGTCGATTCTAACAAAGTTTAACCAGAGCGCAGATGAGGGTGTAGTTTTACATAATAAAAACTTAATCTGAATAAATTCAGATATTAGTTACTCCGGAGTCCGAAATAGTTCAAATAGTTTATGGTTGATCTATGGGAAAGGGAAATATGAAAATGTCTCTACTGATATTAAAAAATACTAAAGATCCAATAAACTTCTCAGAGCATTTTGAAAATTTTTTGAAATCAATCTTATAGCGTTTTGGAATTTCCGTTTTGGAATTTTCAAATAAGACTTCTTCATATATGTACCTATATTTAGCTGAAATAGCCATAATTAGCCCGTATCCTAGTCTTATTCATTTAAATAAAATCTGGTTCGGATTGTGTTTTTTTCACAGACGAGAAGTAAGAAATAACATGCATAGCTAAAAGTGCTAGCTACAGATCTAAATACTAACACGCCAAAAGAAATGAGAAAGTCAAAAACTGAATTTTCTCCGTCAGTGAAGAAACTTAAACTTGCTCTGATACTGTACTGTATTCACATGAAAAAATCCCATTAGAACAACGTGACTTTCAGCCTTTCTAAAATGTCCGTCTTAATCCGTTTAACACAGAATGCTCTAGTTCTTAAGTCTAGATTCAGTCCGTACATAATACATTTCTTTTCCGGTAGGAAAGTAAAGGAAAGCAGGAAGTCAATAGGTTCTTATTTACGTTATCATCAACTCAACGATTACCTAGCTAAATGTACGGTGAAAGCAGCAGGGAATATACTTTTTATAAAATATTTTGATCTCTTTTGCATGGGTTCCCTTACACTCGCATTCAGGCAAGACCTCATGCATAAAAATACAGTTTCATGCTCATCTTTACAAGAAAAACATAGTATGAGTTCTAGTGTTAGTATGTTATATCATGGTGATGGTATTAAAAAAGTACTAATGCTGGTTATTTATCTATTTACAAAGGCCTTTTAATGCCCTCAATTTTTTAGAGTCCATCCTTCTTGATTTTTGGCTTGCTTGTTGCCTCTCATTACTCAAACTCCTCAAGGGTGGGCCTCAAGAAAAAATCAAATCAACATAATTCATCATCATGAATAAAGCATAAGAGTACGAGTAGCCTTTAACCTAAATCTTGTCTATCATCATCATCATCATCATCATCATCATCCAGTAAATAGAATCACTATCATTTACAAATCAGGCAGGCTTCATTTAATATCCTCTGGACTGTATTTACAATTCCACCTCACTTCTAATTTAATTACTCTTGTTTCAAGGTTTTTTCCAGAAGGCTCACCTTTTTTTCTATATATAATTCAGTACAGTATAGATAAACACATTGGTGGTCCATTAAAAATTCATAGTATTCGCATTTTACTTTTACCTGGATGCTTTTAGTTGTAAAAACACACTTCAACAAAAATATTGAAAAATTTTCATAATTTGAGATTTCTTTTACAACTTTTAAGTTTTTTTTAGATTTCAAACTAAAAGCTTTAATCTTCTTCTGAGAAACTGGAGCACAGTCAAAAAGCTTGGTTTGCTAAAAACATTATTATTTCATTTATTTCATTTCAAAGCATACAACGTTCACAGTAAATGTTTAATTACAATAGTAGCCAATAATCAAGCAAAAGCATAATTAGCAAAATTTAATATCAATGCATTTTTTATTAAGTTGAAAAGACACGAGGCTCCCCTATTCAATATTGTTAACAAAGCGCGTACCGTGCCCTTCACTATAAATCAGTGTTTTTGAATTGTCTGAGTTGAGAATTTAAAATTGATTAGGTAAAGAAGGCCGACGCCATATAATAGACTAATAAATAAGAGGGTCGATCTCTCTCAAATCAGACTCAAACCAAGTTGCCTCCTTCTCATCTCATTCCTTTCTTCATCCTCCAGTTCGTTTGTAGCTATCTCTTCATTATTATTGTCATGATAATCTCTGGAGAAAATGTGCATACGATTCAATTTGCATGTAAATTAAACCGGCGGCTCCTTGCTTATCGATTTTCATCCGGAAATGCATATATGTATAATGCAAGGACAAGTTCATCTTGAATAAGAAAAGATTGTAATAATATCTTGAAAGTAATACACAGATGCCATTTCCCGTGAAATCTCGTAAGATGCTACGTTTATATTAGAATATGGAATAACAATCTTTAATACAGTATTGATAACTTCACAAGAGTATATCCAGAATACTCACTATGGCACTATATGGTTAATGTGCATTGGTTCAGAATCGTGTGACTTTCTATTTCAGAAGGTTATTTTAACTTTATTAAACTTCCATATAAGAAACTATTTTACGTGATTTATGTCTGTGTTTTCCTCACTGAAATGATTTGCTGGTATATATTAATGCATCGCTCGTTGTTATTTTTTTAAGTATCACAAACTCTTTCTGTAAACGAGCATGAGAAAATTATTCAATTTCTTCAGTTTCTGTGTTAAATCATCAAAAGAACATACTCTTCTTGTACAAATGCTTAATGCAGCTCGAAAAGGAAGAAAAATAGTGCAGTCAGGCAAGTCAGGTCAATAAATAAAGTAAATTTTAATCAGTCTGTTGAAATCATCAAAGAAAAAGTCATTAAAGAGCTATTAGTGAGAGTTGAAGATGATGGGCATAGAAAGAGCAAAGCAAGCAGATGAATCATTCCTGAATGACAAAGACATCACGAAAAAGCTAAAAACTGATGGGTGTGCTTTTTGTTAACTTTAAAACATCACCGTTTGCTAACCAGCAGATACAGATTCATCCTCGTTACTTTTTCAGCTAGGCAAACTTTTTTTTTCAACATTTATGCTCATGGATGGTACCGGTAAACCTTATAATAATACCTACTTCAAACTTTCTAGATTCTCGACTATGTGAAAAGGCAAAGCTAAAAAACCCAGGGGAAGTGACATGTCATTATCCAGCCATTCTTTTAACTCTTTTGACTCATTCAGCTTAAAGACTCAGAGCTCTCTTAAGTAGTTTCTTTTTTCTTTTTACTTTTTTTTCTTTGTCCTTCTTCCAACACTGAATTACTCCTTACTTTTTCTTAATAGTCATGCTGCGCTAGATACTTCAAAAGAAAATATTTTAATTGAAACATCAACCTTTTTGCTCACAAAGAATGATTCATCTTATTAGAGAGGATTAGCATTAAATACCATAAGAACAAAGTTGAAAAGCTTAGATGAGAAAAAGCCAACTTCATTTGTTCCTTGTAGTATGTTAGGTAATGTGTATAAAGAGATAGGTAGGTAGTCTCTCTTGTCTAAAATATGATAATGTGGATCACCTCTGCCCAAATTAATTTGGATGATTATGAACAATTGTTACCATTTATTTATGGATGAATAAAATGCGTTTATTATTTTTTAAGATGAATGACGAGGGAGAGTGACCACATAAGTTACATTGGAATTAAATACACAGCTTTTGGATTGTTATTATTCCCACAAGCCATTTTAATCTTTGAGCTTTATGATGATGATGCTGATTATGATCGTTGATAGTGATTAAGCCTACATCCTGCTGTTTATATTTAATGTGCCACTACTACCTTCCCAAAATTACCAAGTGATGTATATATTTAAGGCTCTGTCAGTTCATTATATTATGTTCTGTCGCTTTAGAAAAAATACAGTTTCAAATTACAAATTTCATATCATATAGAGAGACATTTGAAATTTGAATAAATTAAACTCAGTCCAAATGAGAAAGGTTCTTTAGTAAATAACTGACAGGATGGCTGAAATGAGCTAATTGAGAGAGGAAGATTATTATTCCCAAGAGATCAGTTTTATATAAAAGGAGTAACTGGGATAAAGTATGTAAGCAGATTATTAAATGAACATCAGAAAAGGATAATTTAATATTCTTGCGAATTTGCATATTAATATTTTTTATTCCTACTATTATTTTGGCTTGTCAGAAGATTGACATTAGTGTATTGTGTACATGTTCAGTGAAATGTGAACAAGTATATAAAGGTGTTAGCAACAGAACGTTCCAATATTTCTATTTGATATCATTCGCAAAGGAGTTTTTAGGTGGGCTTATTTCATGTAACGCAAGTAAAGTTACAACATTCAACATGTTGAATAAACTCAATGCTCGTCAATCCAGTACCTATAAACATGATCTTCTGTACTAATAAAACAGTAGGAGGATGTAATCTCATCGTAATCGTAAGAATGGTGCAAAAAGTTTACTATCGTTCTGAAACTCTTTCCGTTCTTGTAACTTTGTAACAGATGATACAAAATGAAATAACTCTTATTTTTTAACTTTAAGAAGGTAAAATGAGCTTTATAGGATGTTGGTTTCAGTTCAATTGTAAGCTTTAGCCAAGAGTAAGTAGGATTATACTTAACAACAACTACTACTAGCTCTACACGTCTGTTTTACTCTCAAAAGACATTTATTTGATGCTTTAAACTTTTTTAAGAAGAAAAAAGTACCTCCAGTTCAGAACAACTTGGAATGAGAGAACTTTTTTCATTCAGTTAGTTCAATCTTATTGTATACGATTTAAAGTTTTTTGTTCTTTCCAAGGGACTCTGTGGCAATTGAAATCTAGCAATAAAGCAATAAGTGAGCATTTGATTGGAGTTTCTTCTCTGCTGTGTACAATTCGCTTATTTTTTATAGGTGACAGGTTACGAGGAATTCAGCAGGGTCTCTGTGACCGTTTTATAACATTAAATGCAATAATTATCTATATCTAGAGAATGTGAACACGTCTGAATTGATTAAATCGACAATTTAGACATTTTATTATGTTAATAATTTTGTAGATAAAAAAGACATAAAACACGTACAGTTCACTTTAAAAAAAATGATTGCAGCATTCATTTTTATTCACCCTATTCACCCTAAGGATAAATCAAAGATCAGTTTTCTTGCACTCCTCTTGAATATAATGATCATTAATTTTGATTCTGAAATAATTTGAATATCAAATAAGAATTTGTATTAAAATGTAAGTACCATATCATTGCATAATTTAGTGGTTTGTAGGCCGGCCTGGCAACTACTGCCCTTCTTCATTCAGCTACCTACATGTCACACCTGAAAAACGACTGCTAAACCATCAAGGTTAAAATGTTAAATGCTTAATGTCAGCTATAGGATATTCATGGATAGATAAAAGTAATAATGTATCCACTATTCACATTTATTATAGTCTAAATACTCTAGGCATCTAAGCAATTCTCCCGCATGTGGTCCTAGTTATGTATATGTTTTTTTATTCTTCTGTGAAGAATCTGCAAATCCTGTCTGGTACGAAACTGTGTATTCCATAAAACAACAGAAAGTATACACAGGTAAAATTTAGATGATGAGCATGATAATAATAATAATATTATGGACAAATAGTATCTTATTCTATTTCACCGTCCAAGCAAAAATCCTACCTGTTTGCTTCTTACATAACGCTGCGAATTGTAAATTGTCTATTTTGAATATGAATCAAGTAAAAGATAACTCTTCTGTGTTAATTTGTGCATTTTTTATTACCTTTTGCTACACTACGCTAGATTTTTGCTCATTTTGCAGAGCTCAGAGACATGATAATATAATGCAATGCAACCCCATAGCCGTCGACAGAGAGGGTAATCATGATACAAATACAATGAGATTCTTTACAATGTACACTAATGTTCAGCTATACGAGTTGTACATATCCAATTCATTCTCCATCCTGTTTTTATTGTATTGTTGGCATTAAAGAGCATTTGTACATTGTTGAAATGGATTTAATTCTGATTGTATGTATTACGAACCCAGTGAGAAAGTGATGTCAGTCTGTGAAGCACTTGTACAACTTGTCAGTTAAAAAGTTGCTTTGATAGAGGATGAAACTGTTGACTTTGCTAGTTGGTTAAGTTAAAAGTTTTATAATAAATACTTATAAAATAGTGTGGGTATGTGATTCTGAATAATAATAATCCACTCTCGATTTCTATTTGCATGGATGGTACTGCTCTTCTCTGTATGTACGAAAAATTATTTTTTTGCAACTTGTTAATTGTCCTCCCAGATTATTTATTACTCTCTGTGTTTGTTACGGACTTTGCACAGCAGAAGCAAGAACACCTACTAAAGTACCTTTACCACAATCTACAAGTAATAATAGTAAATAGTAGTTAGTGTTAGTATAGATTATTATGATTATTACTCATGGCCTTCCTCGTCCTCTTCGACAATTAGACCTGCAAATTTTTGCATAGCGAAAACTATCTAAAGTTCCATGATGATCATTTATTCTCTATTTGGAGATAGATGCATCTCTGAAATTATAATAAGATAACATAGGGCAGTTGAAATTCATACATTTTGGTTTAAAGTGTGTGTTAGCTAATCAGCTAGTGCAAATTTTCAGAACTGATTGTTAACTTTTAGAAAAGTGATATATGTTTACTTGTAAATTTTAATACAGATAAAAAGGTGAATTGCAATCGTAATAATAATACACGCCTAGTTATGGAATGTGAGTTTTTTCACAATTCAATAAAAATCTTAATAAAAGCCAGCTCAAATCAATAAAGTTGTTCTTTTGTTAAAACCCCGAAGCCTGATTGATTTCTCTACTTTACTATCATTATCGTTATATCCAATGGAAATAAAAAGCCGGTGCGTGTAATTTGGATTATCATCACCAATGCTAAGAGTCTGCCAGTGCCAGAAGACATTTTTTTGTACTCTCTCTGAAGAAAGGGTAAAAGGACAACGTGAATGCGAGGACATGTAAGTACAAAGATAAATAATCCCTGAATTAACTATAGTCCATGTATACTACTTACTACACAATACTTGAGAAGACCAGTCTATACTTAAATGTCATGAGTCTTTACTTCTATTCATTTTACTCTTGAGTCCAATCTATAAAATTCCATTGGTACGCATGTAGCATCAGCACCAGAGTAACATACATACTGGATTACTCAATAGAATTCTACTTTCTTATTTTTTGTCCATATTATCTGTGACTCAAGATGAGTCCTATATAAATTACCTCTCTAAGACTAACATGGATCTTGCTTACAAACATTTTTGTGACTGTCATGACTCAACCATCTATTCCGCAAATGCCCACGCTCATCATCAAAGATTCGTCCACAAAATAAAAACCACTGGTAACTGGAGTAGTACACGGCTTACCTATATAGATTGCAAAATGGATTTTTTTATTTCGTAGAACCAAAAGTAGTATCATCCATCCAATAAACCACAAACATGACTACTATACATATATGTTACTACGTGATGATTACATTCATCTTTGAGTTAGATCACATCTTTGAAAGATTTGTGACTCAGTCCTATATATACCCTTTTTAATCATAACAAAATAATAATATATGCTATCTACTTAAAAAGTATTATATGTACTGAGAGTACTTTGGAATTGTACTCTGGAAGTCGTAATCTGCTTATAATTTTCCTTTGATACAAAAAAAATTATTCTTTAGCCTCAGCCTCAAAGCCTCATCTTCTTGAAGTTCCAAGGGTATAATATTATGATCTCACTTGGACTTAATAGCTTCTTGTTGTTAAGTTAAAAGCATCAGTCAGCTCGTTTGCCATCAGTCGACAGACGACACTAATTGCACCAGTTGTGTCACTTTTACTACTTAAAGATATATTACCCTTGAAGTAGAAAAATTTTTGTTAGTAGAAGTTTCTTATATTAGAAAGTTTTTTGGAAGTTGAATACAACACACTATTAAGTTATATGGGTTCAGTGGGAGGCAGGGCATAGTTAAGACTGTTGTGTAAGGTAATCCACCCGGGTAGAAGATGACAAGTGGGACAATCCTAACAAATTAATGACATTGCGTTTCTCTTACAAAACTAATTGTAGTTGCGTCTTCATCAGCAATTTTTTGTTGGAGAGTAGTCTAAATAGAGATATTTGTTTCATAGTTTTTTTGTCTTTCTCATTTAGAATTCTACGAACATTCATTGCACATTCCAATAATCTCATAATATCACGTATACCAAAGTGTGAAAATAATTTTTCGTGGGTGTAATTACTTTTTGCCTTTGTAAAAATAGTTCGAAAATAAATACTTGAGCATTTAAGTATCTAAAGAGACATTTATTTGCAAGTAGTAAACTTTTGGACATAATTATACACTTGAATATCTAAAAGAGAATCTGCGTTGACAGCTTATAATTTATAATACAAGCTAAAACAGGTAAGATTGGCCTTTTACTATTTTTGCTTGAAAGATGACTATAAAGTTTTGTTTTTATCCTTACAAAGAAATAATATTATAATTACACAGTAGCTTGAATGTCAATGACAGCATGGTACATTAATTGCTGACAGAGTGTGACACATCTTTTATACAGAAAAAATGCTTTCAAGATTTAGATAAAAAATTGGCAGAAAATTGAATTTCCTAATACACGTTATGTTGATAATGTTCGACATCCGAGTGCCAAGTCATTAAGTCAGCTTCGCTGAGCTCTAATAAGCAGTTTGGACTAAATGTAGCAATTTCCACTAGCCATTTACAAAACTGTATCTATGAAAAGCAAAGTAGACAAAAACTCAACACACTCTAAAGACTCAAATTCCATTTTGACAAGAGTTGATTCTGTTTGTGATATTGGGGCACATATAAATATAAACAGCGAAGAAGTCTATACTTACTACTGCACACACGTGCTAAATTACTTTATAACGCAATACGATACTTCGCTTGCACTATTTAATCTTTTTGAACAGCTCTCATTATCATTATCATCTTTCTTACGCACTTATTGCCTTGCCTAATATTTATTGGTAACTCTACACCCAATATGAACTTACTAACTATATAAAGACTACTGTTTTTTATATTGAAACAAAAATACAAAGGCATGAACGAGCTTTCAAATGCTAAAGACAGAACAGAGGGGATATTATTCTTATTCGGCAGTATGCTATATGAAAGTAAATGGCAAGTTTGAACTTTATTTTTTGTGATATTAAACTTGCTATGCAGAAAATTACAGCATCTTTTAATCTACGTAAGCCTTGACTTCTGGCATTTTGAACATCTAAGCAATCAATACTAATTGGTCTTTTGTTAGCTCAGTGTTCACTTAACAGTTTCATGTGCTTTTGTTTCACCCTACTGTGAATAAAAGCAAAGTGCAAAAGGGACATTGTTTGCTGTGTAATGTGATAAGCTCATAAAACAAAAGGGTAAAAGCAGAATAGCTGAGACCTGAGAAATTCCGTTTGCTCCTGATAATCTAGGACTACCTATGACAAGCAAAATTTTACTTCTGGTTTTACACGATACAATTTACATAGTACATAAATGAACAAGGTGCCATATGTACCTTATGACTATGCCAAAAAGCATGTAAATAAGCCCAGCATATTCTCAAATACTATTACTACCTAGAACAACTTTCCCAAGTGGGACATCATTCTCTGATGTTATTTCACAAAATAGCTTGTGAAATATTTTCTCATGGGTTGTGAAATGCCTGCATATTGTTATTGTCGTCTCTTGTCATCCAGCAGGTACTCGAGTAAAAGGTTGTAAATTATACTGAATACATAAATTACAAGAACGAGACGAAGGGTCGGATTCGCACAGCTTTTAGTAGTTCCCTACAAAAACGAATGAAACAAACTAGTAGTAGGGTGGCAGTCGTAGTGAGAATGGCTGGTTTTATATTAATCTGATCTGAAAGGAAGTAGAAAAGAGGGATCTTTTTATTCCTGAAAATGGAGATCTTAGTCCTACGGTGTCTTTTCAATTCTTGTCTATTTCTTATGCTTCAGTGCTAAAAGATCCAAAGGAATATGAAAAAAAACTAGAAAACCTATTGGATTAGACAGTGGAAGTCTTTGCTTCTTAAGCAGAAAACTTTTCCGTGAAATCGAGACATAGATGAAATTCCTTGTCCATCATAGTATCATTCGCAATCCTTAAAAACAACGATACATCTTATATAATAAAATGCCTACAATAGTTAGTAGAAACAGACCTTGAAAATCGTGTTGGCATTGGCCGTGAAAAGGCAAAGTGCATTGAATACCAAAACCAAAAAGCAAACCCCAAAAGCAAAGCAAGCATCCCTTTGACTTAACTTTTTTGGCATATAAGATTTCTGATTCGAGATTCTTGAGGAAGAACATTAAAGTAAGCCAAGGAAAGTCTCAAAGAGCATAAGAAGAAGATGAAGATTCTCTTTTATCTCCCATTTTGTCTCTGAACCTCTTTATGTACATCCTATATACTACGAGTCAACATTACATTGCACTTCGACTTACGACATAGTAGTAGGAACTTTAGTAGTGGTTAGGTCTTTACTTTCGGAAGAAAGATATAATATTTTCACTCTCTTGGAAATTTATATTTTGTACCCAGCACATGATGCTCATGCACTTCAAGCCATATGGCAAACTATCCACAACTTCCTTTCCTCAAGAACATTAAACTCTATTGGGTATTAAGTTTACTTTAGTTATTTCCGCGACTGAGAATGAATTGTATATATGAAGAAGACAGAAGCAGGATGGTCATGTCAAGCATGTGGTTGGTTCCCTGGTTACTCTCACTGCTCCGGGTATCATGATCTTATATTCCTAAGCCTAAATGTTATTTACCTTGTGGCAAACTGGAAGGTTTTGTGGGTTTTTTTCGGTGAAAGATTTTGATTCACGGAGACAACAAGCTATTATGACAGGAATCGTCGATAGCATAATAATATATGGTTGGATAAATGATAATGTGTAAAAAAATATTATGAAGCAGAAGGATTACATGACCCTGTTACATTTAAGCGATATAGAATATTCGGATCTTAAACCTTGTTCTGGGCTTAAGATTTTTTGACAAAATTCCTCGTTTAAGTTCCAATACCCCATTATTTTTACTCAGGATCAATTTTTTTCTCCCAGTTAGTTCACAGCTCTTTTAGAAGCTTTTAAGGAGAGAAATGATCCCTCTTTAAAAAGACAAATGACCTACTGACAAAATCGGAATTGACAAAGTAATCCTTTTCTTCAAATAGAAATTCCATAGATTGTAAATGGTAGAGAGAGAGAGAAAGAGGTGTGCTGTGCACTAAGGTATTTTACGATACGGGAGTAAAAACTTACGGGAAAGTAAAACTGAAAATGTGTTAAGTAAAAAATCCCATCTTACTTTATGTTGTAAAAGATATAAGCTGGGTTTTGTATTAACATTAGTATTTCTCTAGCCAGTTCGGAAACATTTCCTCCCTCCGTGTATTAAGTACTTTCTCAAACCACATTACCATTTCCCAATCTCCCACGTTAGGCTCGAGTGACCCGAGGGAAAAATTTGTGAACCTTTCCTTTATAGAAATGTCATGGAAAATCTACTGACTGTGTCAGAGCAAGACTAGGAAATACTTCTTACATTATACTTAGATACCATAACTAGATAGCTACAACTTGGAACATTTCTACCAATTCTTTATATTTTTCATCTCTCCATCAGAACGAGAAGCCCAGCAATACTGCTATTCCTTCTCTTGCACTACACACAAGTCTCACGACGGAAGGAAAGCCTCCCCCTCCCTTTCCTTTCAAAAATTCTACTTCTTCTTACTACAAAACCTTACTTACCTACTACCTTGCTATGAAATAGAACGATCTTTGAGAGATCCAGTTAGTTAACTTCAGGTTTTCATCCCAAGAACAACCACCCAAATCCAAGGTGCTTTATTCTATCTGAGATGTTGGACCAACTAAAGAGTTCAAATAGTACAGAAGTATAACAAGTTATACAGCTTTAGCTTTGCAACTCTACTTCTCACAAAAAACAACCACCACTACTACTACTACGTTTTTCACTTGATAGGAGAGCACACACGTATGTAATTCTGAGAAAGCAAAAGCTCAAAACTGAACAGAACTTTCTACAGGCTTTTTTCCTACCATAAGAGAAAGCAACCCGGAAAGCATTGCATATCACGTTCTTCTTTCTTCTCAATTCCAATCTCACAACAATTTTTACCCGTGGTAGTAGTGGGTTCGGGTGGGTGAAGAGTACTCCAAGTTGAATCTACTACTACGTGGCTACGGCTAAAGAACACATTCAGTTGTATTTGGTTCGTCTTGGTAGTAACAGTACAAAGTTAGTATTTTGAAGGGGAGGAAAATCGATCGTTGTCGTAATCGGAGTTTCAGTGCTTTCTACGACTCTTCTTGTTCTCATAGTTGATTTTGGGTCTCTGGAAAGTAAGGAACCCATGTGCCAGGCTGGGATAAAATCTGCATGGGGTCGTATACTTTCTTTTTACCAGCTTAGAAGATTCAAGGTAGAGAAAGTCTAGACATTTATTTTAATAGTACAACTTCAAGTGGACTAAGCGGTGAAAGTTGTTAAGTTTATTTTGCGTGGAAACGTGGATTCAAGAAATAAATCAAGAATTACCTAAAAGCAAACATGCTTTTGTTTCACCGGTTGAAAGTGTAAAAAGATTGTATGTTGGGACTTGTACTACAAGTAGAGAGGACAAGGACGTTACATCTTACAGAGTTTTGATATTTTACAAGGTACATGAACACTGCTTGTTTTACTACAAAAACCTTCCGGCAAGCTATTAACGAGATGTTTTTCTCATGTTTTTAAGTTTTATACATAAAAAACGCCTTCGAGCACAAAATATCAGAGAGTAAATGGTTCAAGTTTGAACTTTGCTTTGAGAACACTGACTAAGTAGATATTGAAAGAAAAACATAGTTTTTCTTTTATCATGGTACAGTGGTAAAAAATCGTATCGTATCGTATAAATTTTTGTGCGTTTTGCTTAGCTGGAGATTTTTATGTATTAAACAATCCAAGTAGCTACTCTGTACTAACAAGTTGCTTTATGAGACTTAAACCAAAAGCATTAAGTCATATAGGAGAATAGCAATATTTCAGAGACAAATTTTTCTTCGGAATTTATTATCCTGTTTCGAATTGATATTTTATGTACGAGTGTTTTTTATTCCTTTCTTTGACAGTTTTCTACGCACATGCATAGCAATTCTTAAAACTATTTAACAAGTTTAAGTCTTAAGAGGGTAAGAGACATAAGTTAGTTGAAAAGTGCTGAGTTCGAAGTTTTTCATATTAAAGTGATGTTATACCGGCTTTTGGCACTGGAGACTTGATTTCAATTTTGCACGTATGTTTTAAATGGGTTATGGAAATTTGAGAAAAGGTCTCTACTTTTTGATATTAATACTGAATAGACTATATAAATTAAATTGGTTAGTATTGGATATACTATTCAATTCTGCACAATTCAAACCGAATTCGTGTACAAATTAATTCGAAAGTATTGGAAAAAGTCGCACAAGCTTACTTAACTACTTGACTCCTTCCCTTATAACTATTTGCTGCTATTAATTATTACAGCTGCTTTATGGAACCTAAAGAATTTAATACTACCATCATATTTCATGCTTTGCCCTAATCATATAATCATCCATCTTTATTTTGTTCTAAAAGAACAAAAGCAAAATCATATTCGATTTTGACACAATTTTTATCTTGCCTGAGACAAAGTCTTCTCATAAAAATCACATAGTTCAATCTAAGTTGGCTTGGGGTAATCCCTTGTGACTGCTTAGCCGTAAACTTTAACGCAAAGCACAGCACAATAAAATTAGATTCAAAAAGAATATCATCGTAAACTAAAATTGTAAGTATGAGGATAGAGGAACAGAACTCACAAAAAGTCAAGGAAGATAATAATAAAAATATCACATCGGTATCAATGTTATGTTGAATTCGACTTAAAACTTTGGTTACTGTTGTGGTGTGTGTGTGTGTCTTTCTGTATGGTTGGAAGCAATATAGGTAGAAAATCTAAATCTCTCCGAGAGTCTTTAAAAGGACGAGTGAACACAACTTTGTTTCATTTCTTCTTTCCATTCAATCTGACGGAACTCAATTCTTCTGTTCAAAAAATGCATTCTTCTTCTCAATCATCTTCAAAAAAGACCTAAGGAATAAAAAATAAAATAAAACTGAGGATTTTTTTCCCTTCCTCATTCTTTTTCTGTATTCAATTCTCTATACAGCAGCAATCTTCAAAGATCTTATTCTTCATCTTCATCCTGTGTTAAAAGGATACTATATACTATTACTACCGTTGCACACTACATTTCATGTTGTTCTCATCTCTCTACAGCATGTAATATAAACAAGTCTATTCTCTAGAAATATAAAATTTTTACCCCATTCTGTGCCGTCACTCATCCGTTGCAAAATGTAATTCAGTCCAAATTGTAGTAACTTTATATTTGATTCGAAAGCCAGCCAGGTAGATAACAATATCTAAAAGTATATAACGAAATTGAATCTTCAATTTGAAATAGAAACAGAAAGGCTTCTCTGTTCTAATGATGGTAAGAAGCTTTTAGTTCGTAGGATTTTTTGAACGTATGCTTAGAGGGGACTTTTTCTTACATTTTTTCATGACTTTTATGATATTAAAGTTATTATATTTTCACAACCAAGTTTTTAATTTAAACATTAATCATTTCAATGGAATTCTAATACAAGCGAAAGACATGTTTTTGCTCAAAAGAAAGCATCAAAATTATATTTAATATTCAAAGGAGTCTCAAAAATAAGTATTATTGTGGGTAAAATACTAATGAACAGGGATTTTAATGTCTTCCGTTGAGAATATATTAAATAAATAAAAGCTGCATACTGGTATCATAAGTAGAATTTATTTTTGAACAAAAACTTGCAAATAAATTTCAATCATTAAATAAGCAAAATAACTTGTTACGGTAATCTGGATTGTATCGCCTAAAGAAAAATGTACTCAGAAATACAGTATTGTATTGTTTATTTTAATCTGTCAATCTTATAGTGGACAGCTAATTAACACCATTGAAAAATACTCCATTCTTCATGTCCTGATACTGTTAAGTACAGAAACTTTTTACAAGTTAAATTTATAACTGTCAGCCAAATAAAAACTTGTAGAAAGACCAATCCTTCTATACAAAACTCATCTATTCTTTTTATGTGATTTATCTCGTACCAAAAAATCGCCTTAAGAAAAGAGCAATAATTTCCAAACAAAGGTTTTTTTACGATTGAACTCAATAAATTTGACCATCGAGCCTCTGTTCTAGATCAGATCAGACAGACACTTCTACCTATAATCCGAGGTTTTGATATATATAGTAGGATAAATGCAAATTCACTCGTTTTTTGCTTCAATGCAATCAATATAGTATAGAATAAAATAGTAATAGGAGATACTATAGAAGTTTGACTTGTTTATGTTTCATGCAATTTTTTTTATTTCAATGTATTCGTGAGTGCTCCGCTATTCTAAATTCTAATTCTCGCTTTAATATGCACTTGAACTCTCATTTAACTGTGTATGAAGTAAAAAAAAAAGCTAGTACAGAGTAATAATGTTAATGTAATCACAATAATTTAGTTCACTACTTCTCTGATGTTATAAACTATTAAACTCCAAAGTAAATTTTTCTGACCCGATTTTGCCTAATCCACACACACGCAATAGCAATTGAGATAGCAAACTATTCTAACTCTCAGAGACATAATATTGAAAAGACACTGGTTTGAATATTATATCATGATTATTTTGTTATTGTGTTTTTGTTGTCATCGTCAGTTGTCATTATTGTCACTGTCATTTATTATTCCGTAGCAGAACTTGTCGATTCTTCTTGGTTTTTACAATTGAAACGACAGACAGAGAGCTTTCAGTTTGTGGTTAGAATGAAGTGAATAAAAAAAAATTCGATTACATTTCTGTGGTATCAGGATAATTACAATTGCTTCCGAGTGAGTGGATGGTGAGTTGAATTTGAATTTAATTCCCAGAGGACAAAGAGAGACGATAGTTTTATAATTCTATATATCCTACCATAAAATTCTACCTTTGTGCATCCCTTCTGTCATTTTTTATCATTCCGTCTTATAATACATGTATGCACGTAGATTTCTTCGCGTGCCTGTGACAAATTCTCTTAAGTTTGTAGGCTGTCATTACTGTTACAGAAAGAAAAAAGAATTACTTTCATGAAAAGAGAGATAAACGGGATATCTGCATTAAGGAAAAATTGAGTAGGTTTACCTATATTATAACGTTTCGCATGAGTAGATTGTCTTACCATATCATCTATCACTAACTGTTATTATTAACATGCAACTGTTCCTATATACAATTTTTCATTAAGTTTTGCATGTTTTCTTAGCTTTCATTGATAAGCTTTTAGATAATCCTGAACCGAAGTTTTTGTTTACTTTATAATTTACAAAGGTATTTACAAAAAAGTTTTTTAATACAAATTCCTTTTCCTTTAATGAAATTTTGGAAAGAACAACATCTGTAGTTTGATTTCCACTTTCCAGTCTTGAAAATAAACTTTTGCACTATGAGATTAGAACATGAATCAGGAATCTTTGAAAAAATCAAGATGTATTCGAGGTTATTGTCTTGTCTTAATAATCGTTGTATCAAACTATCTATCTAAAACTATAACAGCTTTAATGTTTAAGTTCATCTCAAAGGTTTATTGCTATATACCCTTTAAAACTTT